>JACEEZ010023598.1:800309-820309 GCA_016584305.1 Chionoecetes opilio
GCTGCCCACCCACTGTCCCACCCACCCACCCACTGTCCCATCCACCCACCCACCTGCCCACCCACTGTCCCTCCCTCCCACTGTCCCTCCCAACCACCCACCTGCCCACCCACCCACCCACTGTCCCACCCACCCACCCACTGTCCCTCCCACCCACCCACCTGCCCACCCAATGTCCCACCCACCCACCCACCCACTCTCCCACCCATCTACGTAAAGGTATATATATATATTTTATTTTACGGTGAAATGTGGGTATCCTTGCGCAATATAAAGGCAGAAGGCAAGGAAACTTAATGAAATGTCTGCCAGAATGATCGTGAAAGATGAAAAGAAATCAAGAAATAACTTTGATACAATATTTTCGTTTCCACACCACGCAGGGACAAGTGGTGGGTGCTCAGGCGACGAGATAGCAACATTCCTTTCATGCTCTTTGTGAATGTGTTTGACTTAGATATGTAACAGAACAAATTCCTTTTCATTTACCGAGGCATTGCGATATATTTATACTTAGGTTTCGGTGGAAAGATAATATCTATTTCGTTTGCACAGTTTCGTGGCTTTGATGTGCCAGCAAAGGCGACACAGTGTGGAGAAGAAAAGTGGATGGACATAAGGAAAAAAAGTGGATAGTGATAAAAAAAAGTGTAAAAAAAGTATGCAGATTAAAAAAGTGCCTCAAAAAAGTGTCCAGAGAAATAATTGGACATATAAAATGTGTACATTGAAAAAATTGGACATATATTGAAAAGTGGCTGTAAGAAACAAGTGACCATTGATAAAAGTGGGCATACAAAAAGTGGACATGTAAAAAATTGGACATATATTGAAAAGTGGCCATAAAAAAAAGTGTGTGACCAAATGCATCGCAGCGACAGGGTGTTGGCAGACCCTCGAGCAGCGGCAGCGGCGGCGGCGGCGGCGTGCGGGGTCTGCCACGAGATGGGCGGTGAATGCCATGCCATGAACAGCGTTGTGCCGGTACAATGATCCGCCTTCGTGTAGTTCAGCTTTGAGGGAAATCTACAACCAGAAATGTACACAATATTTTTGCATAGTGCATAGAATACGTAAACATCCTCACCAAGGTCTTTGTGTGCATACTTCTACTTTGGTAATGACTAACATTTACTGCTTTATCTTATCCACCTTTTAAACCATCCGTAATTAATAACAGTTTAAATGAAGACAAAAAAAACGGACATGACCTGCGCGTCCTGTCGATGACCTGCCCCCCGTGCAGGTGTGACCCACGTCCTGACACGGGTGTTAGTGAGGTCACACTGTCATACATAATGGTGGTAGTAGCGAAGGCGCCGCTACGCAATGGCTTTGATGTGTTGCCGGTTGTAACAAACATCTGTGTCTGTGTTTTATGATAATGTTTTCAGATTTAGAATATTTCTGTAATGTTTACTGGCAGTCATTTAGCTGCTATGTAAATTATTTCAACAAACACCGAGTGAAAAAAAATGTATATACGGTTGAAGCAATAACCTTTTTCTGGTATTACATCGCTTTATGTTGAGTAATACTATTAACTGTTTCAATTACGTGTTCGTGAATGACAGTAACACAGTAACAAGGCTAAAAAGAATATTTCCATTCACAATGGGATGCGGGATGAAATATTTTTCTCGCTGTCGGGAAACCGCGCAACTTTTTTTTCTTCACCACACTCGTGATGATGGTGCTTCCCTCCCCTCCGTGCTACACCACCACCACCACCACCACCACCATCATTGCCACCCACACCACCACCACCACACTCATGATGGTGCTTCCCTCCCCTCCGTGCCACACCACCACTGCCACCCACACCACCACCACCACCATCACTGCCACCCACACCACCACCACCACACTCATGATGGTGCTTCCCTCCCCTCCGTGCCACACCACCGCCACCACCACCATGCATCATACGGGAGGGCAACAATAATCAGTCTATATAAAAGTTCCTTATTATTTTCACCACGAAAACTTTACACAATCATTTTTCTAGAGATGGAAATATTGCAATTTTATCTCCTGTCCTAAAATGCTGTCGATATTTACTAAGAACAAGATAAGCAATATTAAGACACTGACTATATTAAGCGGGCAGCAGCAGCCGTCAGTCAGTCAGTTACAAGGAAGGTCACTACAAATGTTTAGGTTTAGGCAGCGCGGCAGTAGGGGCAGAGGACAGCCTTATATTAAAAAATGTAATTAAAATAAAAACCTAATCCAAATATTGACAAACGTCCTCATATAACTTGCGTCAGAACGTCCATTGATCATCGTAAAGGTAACAAACACAAATATACTACAAACTAACAAACACAAAATTGTTCTTAGTCTATCATTGTCACGTTACGTAGTTATGTTGTGTTTGTCTTTCTCTCTCTTGTTTAGAACTACCAGGAACAGCTAAGTGGATATAGGGATACAATGAAGGAGATGTAGGAAAAGTTCTTACGGCTATAGTAACCAGGGTAGAACAAGAAGTAACGGATTCAAACAGGAAAAACGTAGATTTAAAACAGAAATAGGGATAAACTGGTTCACAAATAGGGTGGTAAATGATTGGAATGGACTCAGTCATCAGGTCGTTAGTGCAGAGTCATTAGAGAGCTTTAAAAGGAGGCTAGACAATTTCATGAATGGGGATGAAAGGTGGATGTAGGTAGTGTTAAGTAAGTAACAGGAACTACCACGTTTAGGTCTCACGGCCTCTTGTAGCTTCCTTATTTTTTCTATATTCTTCATGTCCTTAAGTGAGTGAGGGTCATGGAGGCGCAGGATTTATCAGTATCATTCAGTATAACATTAGATCCTTTTAAGCCGAGGGAGCAGAATGGGGGTTAATCCGAGACCACCGAGAGACATATCATCTCGGTGGCCACGGTTAATCGCGCGTGTGTCCTGGGCAATGGGCTGGAACGCATTTGTTGTAGTAAAGGAGGGTGATTCTTCTCTCCTAGACTGCCTAACACAACAGTATCTTATGATGACCCAGCAGGGACCCCTCTGACTTCATAACTTTAGAATAACTATCATTTTCCTGCCTAAAAATGGCCATTGACTAACTTATTTTATGAGGTGGTCTATAGGTAAGATTATTGAACTCTACTTTTTACCTTGTTTACTTTTTACCTTGTTTACTTTTTACCTTGTTTACTTTTTACCTTGTTTACTTTTTACCTTGTTTACTTTTTACCTTGTTTACTTTTTACCTTGTTTACTTTTTAACTTGTTTACTTTTTAACTTGTTTACTTTTTAACTTTTTTTACTTTTTATAACTTGTTTACTTTTTAACTTGTTTACTTTTTAACTTGTTTACTTTTTAACTTGTTTACTTTTTAACTTGTTTACTTTTTAACTTGTTTACTTTTTAACTTGTTTACTTTTTAACTTGTTTACTTTTTAACTTGTTTACTTTTTAACTTGTTTACTCTTTAACTACTACTTTTCTGCTACTACTTTTTAACTCTTGTTTTATTAGTTTATAAGAAGGACTTTTAACTTGATAACATGGGCGGAGTATTCGTATTCAGTAAAGGTTTAAATATACATTCCAGAATATCATATTAGGTTATTAGTATTCGTATTGGAACGATTGCTATTTAAAAAAAAAAATATTTCTTGTCGTACTCTTTGAAAAAAGTGAATAATTATTGCTTTATGGTTAGAAATTATAACTAATATATTTGAGTTCTGAACTTCTGACTTTACCTAATACGGGGAGAGAGAGAGAGAGAGAGAGAGAGAGAGAGAGAGAGAGAGAGAGAGAGAGAGAGAGAGAGAGAGAGAGAGAGAGAGAGAGAGAGAGAGAGAGAGAGAGAGAGAGAGAGAGAGAGAGAGAGAGAGAGAGAGAGAGAGAGAGAGAGGGACAGAGAGAACCAGAGAGAGAGAGAGAGAGAGAGAGAGAGAGAGAGGGACAGAGAGAACCAGAGAGAGAGAGAGGGACAGAGAGAACCAGAGAGAGACAGAGGGACAGAGAGAACCAGAGAGAGACAGAGAGCCAGAGAGACAGAGAGACACAGCCAGAGAGCCAGAGCCAGAGACACAGAGACACAGAGCCAGAGAGACACAGAGAGCCAGAGAGACAGAGACACACAGAGAGCCAGAGAGACAGAGACAGAGACAGAGACAGAGACAGAGACTGAAGAAGGAACGAAAATAAACAAATCGATAAAAGGTGAGAAAAACGACATAAAAAAACAATCCACCGAGAAGGACTATAGAGGACCTGCGAAATGTATCACACTTCCTACCAGTCCATTTGTCTTGCCCCTTCACTCCGTATACACACACTCTGTCATTTTATCATATTTCATCTCTCTTTTCATCACCTCCTTCACTCCTCCTCTTCCCCCTCCCCCTCTTCCCCCTCCACCACACTCCCCCCTCCACCACACTCCTCACTTGTCCTCCTCCTACGCCTCCTCTTCCCCCTCCCCCTCCACCACACTCTCCCCTCCACCACACTCCTCTTCCCTTCATTACATAAGCTCAGCCTTGCCCCATCTCGCCTCACTCTCCCTTGTCACCCGAGACGCTGCCGCACTTCCCGTTACGTGACTCGCCTTGCTTGGCCTTCCCTGACGTAACACTTGCCGCCGCCCCTCCTCCTCCTCCTCCTCCTTTTGTCGCTACTCAAGAGGAAATACTTGCTCTCCGGAAGTAAGCTTAGAGTTGACGTGAATGGTAACTCATGGAGGTGGTTAAAAGTCATTCTTGGTGTGCCTCAAGGATCAGTAGGGACCATGTAGAATGTAGATCCTAGTTGGGCTCATGTTGTTCTAGATTTATGTCACCGATATCCACGATGGCCTCACTAACAAGATGACGAATCACAATCGATCACAATCTATCACAATCGACCGATCAAACATCACTAGGAATATCAGAATTACTATTGTCGATATACACAGTTTCAAATTAAATTCAATTAAAAATTTTACTTATTCGCTTTTACAAACATTTGGAATAGTGTTCCACGCGAGCACGTCTCAAACAATACTATTATTGAAACATGTTAAAACAGTCCTCAAATCAGCATTTTTCCAACCAGCGTGACTACACCCGGCTCTGCTTTAACAGCTGTTAAGGATACTAGGAAATAGACGTCCACACTAAAGATGTGGAACGTGTCCAAACTCGCACAGGCTAAAGTCAACTTTTTAAATATCCTCACCTTAAAATATTTATATTACAACCTGACCTAACCCAACCTAACCTTCACCATCCCCTTCTATGATTTTCTTTACTTTTTACAAAGAAAAGAAAAGTGCTAAATTGTTCTTGGGGAGAATAAAAAAAAAATAAAAATAAATAATAGTGTGGTGATGGCGGT
The DNA here is from genome assembly GCA_016584305.1 of Chionoecetes opilio. Lineage (NCBI taxonomy): Eukaryota > Metazoa > Arthropoda > Malacostraca > Decapoda > Majidae > Chionoecetes > Chionoecetes opilio. Next base: position 805,655 of record JACEEZ010023598.1, read on the forward strand.
GGTGATGGTGGTTGTTGTGGTGATGGTGGTGGTGGTGGTGTGGTGTGGTGTGGTGGTTTGGTGGTGGTGTTGGTGGTGGTGGTGGTTTGGTGGTGGTGGTGGTGGTGGTAGAGGTGGTGGTGGTGGTGGTGGTGTGGTGGTAGTGTGGTTACGGTGGTGGTGGTGGTGTGGTGGTGGTGTGGTTACGGTGGTGGTGGTGGTGTGGTTATGGTGGTGGTGGTGCACGGTGGTGGTGGTGTGGTGGTGATGGTGTGGTGGTGGTGGTGGTGGTGGTTGTGGTGCACGGTGGTGGTGGTGTGGTGGTGGTGGTGGTAGAGGTGGTGGTAGAGGTGGTGGTGGTGGTGGTGGTGGTGGTGGGGTGGTGTGGTGGTAGAGGTGGTGGTTGTGTGGTGTGGTGGTGGTGGTATGGTGATGGTGTTGGTGGTGTCGTGATGGTGTTGGTGGTGTCGTGGTGGTGGTGGTGGTGGTGGTGGTGGTGGTGGTGGTGTGGGGGTGATGGTGTTGGTGGTGTGGGGGTGATGGTGTTGGTGGTGTGGTGGTGGTATCGGTGAGCAGCGAAGCTCAGAGCCTCAGACACTGTTGTTGTGAGGATTACGAACACATTTTATTTTCATTGCACTAATACATTAATTTCGCCACTGCACTAATGTCTCCAGGCACAATATACTACGAATTTTAGCATAAATGGTAAAAGCTCGCTTCGCTCGCTTGGACAATGAGTTAAGAGACGAAATATAACTTTCTGCGCCAAATTTCTTCCTTTGCGCCTGTATACCCGTCTCCCACAAAAGTAGTCACAAGAAGAAGAAGAAGAGGAAAAATTTTACAAGCCTATATGACACCTGATTTCGGCTGAAATAGGTGTCCAAGCGAGCGAAGCGAGCTTGGACAATTATTCTGATGAAAATTATAATGTTCTCTTTCCTGTTTTTTTCTGCTTCTTCTTTTCTTCTACAATTTCCACGCAAGCCTCAAACTTGTCCTCGCTTCCTTACTTGTAATTTAGGTCATGTGTCTCCTTGAGTTCCCGTAAGCAGTTTAATTTGGACCAAAATATCTATTGCTATTTGCTTTTATCCTTTGTCTTCCCTTATATCCTTCATCCGCATCTTATATCCTCCCACACCCTCCTCGGCTGCCGTTACGGGTATAGGACAGGAAGGATAACTAGGAGACTTATACGTATCTTCCCACTACGATGGTGGGTTACATAGGATAAATAGACAACTAGAGGGACGTAAACTCCTATTACCCTTTAATGAACTTCGATAATGAGACAGTTCATGCGTATCTAGTAGTTTTCTATTCAGTCTTTTATATTCTGGATTATATCGAGTATGTATTTGAAGTCTAGAAGGTCTGCCTCTCTTGTCTCTCTGTTCCTTGTGTGTCTGTATGCACGGTAAGGAGGTAGACGGAGGGCGCGGGTTTTGGAGGCTGAGTGCGTGGGAAATGAGACACTATAGTAAGTATATAGGTATGTCTAAACGATGGATAATATATAAAAGCGAAGGTCTGTGTGTGTGTGTGTGTGTGTGTGTGTGTGTGTGTGTGTGTGTGTGTGTGTGTGTGTGTGTGTGTGTTGTGTGTGTGTGTGTGTGTGTGTGTGTGTGTGTGTGTGTGTGTGTGTGTGTGTGTGCGTGCGTGCGTGTGCGTGTGTATCGGCTTCCCTCCTGCACTCTGTCATCCATCGACAACCACTCGCTTCCCACTCCCATCCACTTAATACTCCTTCGACTTTCCTTTCAGCATCGTGTTTCTGTTGACAAAATGGGAACACACACACTTTACGCACGCACACGCACACACACACACACGTCCAATCCCTTCCTTCCTTACTTTCTTCTTTGCTCCTCTCGCCGCAAAATATCCACGCCATTCAACACAAGCCTCGGTGTCTCTTATATCATCATTCCGTTTCTTTACCTTCTACATACAGGACTTCTTTTATTCTCTCAAAGATTCGGAGCATCCCATGAAAGACTTAGAGACATGAAGAGGAAGAGGGAGAGGGGAATAAGGTTGCGTAGGATGTGGAGGAAGGCGGAAGGAAGGATAGAGGAAGAGGAGGGGGGAAGAGGGAGAGGGGAATAAGGTTGCGTAGGATGTGGAGGAAGGCGGAAGGAAGGCAAAAGGAAGAGGTTGGAGAAATGATTGAATTCGTAGATGTAAGACAAGGTTACGGTTCTCTCGGGGAAGTGGATCTTAGCTGCCTGCTTCCTTCCATTTACTCGCTGGGAGAAGAGAAGAAGAAGAAGAAGAAGAAGAAGAAGAAGAAGAAGAAGAAGAAGAAGAAGAAGAAGAAGAAGAAGAAGAAGAAGAAGAAGAAGAAGAAGAAGAAGAAGAAGAAGAAGAAGAAGAAGAAGAAGAAAAAAGAAAAAGAAAAAGAAAAAGAAAAAGAAAAAGAAAAAGAAAAAGAAAAAGAGAAAGAAAGAAAAAGAAAAAGAAAAAGAAAAAGAAAAAGAAAAAGAAAAAGAAAAAGAAAAAGAAAAAGAAAAAGAAAAAGAAAAAGAAAAAGAAAAAGAAAAAGAAAAAGAAGAGGAAGAGGAAGAGGAAGAGGAAGAGGAAGGAGAAGGAGAAGGAGAAGGAGAAGGAGAAGGAGAAGGAGGAGCGGTTCTTCCTTACTACTGCATTATTGCATGAAAGCATCTGGCTCTATTGATATGACGTGTGCATTTCCTATCAACATGTCTGCCAGTTTGTCTTTTTGTGCGTTTGTTTCGTCTCTCTGTCTCTTTCTCTCCTTTTGTCGCTTTCAATCTCTTTTTCCCTCCCTATTTTGTCTCTATATCTCTTTCACCCCCTCTCTCCCCCTTTACCCCCCTCTCTCTGTCTCTTTTTTTCTCCCCCCTTCTCTCTCTCTCTCTTTCTTTACCCTCTCTCTCCCTCTCTTTAGCCTCTCACCGCTACCAGTAACCTGAGCCGCCGTTACAGTTGCCTCACATCTTCACCACCCGGCAATACAAGGTCCCTCTACTTTCGTCCTGCCTACCTGGCTCTCGGGGTCCCACTCATACTGCCTGGCTCTCGGGGTCCCACTCACACTGCCTGGCTCTCGGGGTCCCACTCACACACTGCCTGGCTCTCGGGGTCCCACTCACACTGCCTGGCTCTCGGGGTCCCACTCACACACTGCCTGGCTCTCGGGGTCCCACTCACACTGCCTGGCTCTCGGGTCCCACTCACACACTGCCTGGCTCTCGGGGTCCCACTCACACACTGCCTGGCTCTCGGGGTCCCACTCACACACTGCCTGGCTCTCGGGGTCCCACTCACACACTGCCTGGCTCTCGGGGTCCCACTCACACTGCCTGGCTCTCGGGGTTCCACTCACACTGCCTGGCTCTCGGGGTCCCACTCACACTGCCTGGCTCTCGGGGTCCCACTCACACTGCCTGGCTCTCGGGGTCCCACTCACACTGCCTGGCTCTCGGGGTCCCACTCACACTGCCTGGCTCTCGGGGTCCCACTCATTCTGCCTGGCTCTCGGGGTCCCACTCATTCTGCCTGGCTCTCTGCGTCCCACTTATTCTGCCTGGCTCTCTGCGTCCCACTCATTCTGCCTGGCTCTCTGCGTCCCACTCATTCTGCCTGGCTCTCGGGGTCCCACTCATTCTGCCTGGCTCTCGGGGTCCCACTCACTCTTATATCTATGCGTTCTTTTTATTCTTGTACACTCCCCCCCCCCTTCTGTGTAATCTCCCCCCCCTTTTCTTTTATAAGCTTTTAAAAAATTATACACACCCAACAATATCAACGAATACTAATCTTTCTCAAACTCTTTCACTTTCTAATTATCATACAAAGTGTTGGTGAAATTCGTGTTTGATTTTCTTAGTTGTCATATTTCTGGGTCATTTGTTTCTCCTCAGGCCAATTGATGAAAAGGAATCTCTCTCTCTCTCTCTCTCTCTCTCTCTCTCTCTCTCTCTCTCTCTCTCTCTCTCTCTCTCTCTCTCTCTCTCTCTCTCTCTCTCTCTCTCTCTCTCTCTCTCTCTCTCATTATTCCTTCCTAGTACACTAAAATTCCTAAGAGTGAAAAGAGAAGGCTCATGAAATCAAAAGAAATAAAAAAGATAAGAAATCAGAACTCAAAACCTGATATACACCAAAGATACATTTACACATACCCACAAACACAGTAAAGCAAACAGTTAAAGAAAGTATTCAATAACACTTGCTCTTTCACTCCCGAGTACGTATATATCAGCGCCTTTTTATGCTTGTTCCCGTATCCAGAAGTTGTTTTGTGTGTGCTTTTTATTCCGCAACATGTTTCATCACGTTAAAAGGTTTTTTACTTGTTTTATTTCCCACTGTTGTTCATGTATTGCTTTAACTCTCCTCTTTCTCCTCCTCCTCCACAATCTCAGACTTCCTCCTCCTTCTCCACCTCCCCCTCCCCCTCCTTCTACTCCTCCACAATCCTCCTCCCCCTTCTCCTTGACAATCCTCCTCCTCCTCCCCCTTCTTCTCCACAATCCTCCTCCTCCTCCCCCTTCTCCTGCACAATCCTCCTCCTCCTCCCCCTTCTCCACAATCCTCCTCCTCCTCCACCACCACCTCCACAATCCTCCTCCTCCCTCTTCTCCACAATCCCTCCTCCTCCTCCCCCTTCTCCTGCACAATCCTCCTCCTCCCCCCTTCTCCTGCACAATCCTCCTCCTCCCCCTTCTCCTGCACAATCCTCCTCCTCCGTCTCCTCCACAATCCTCCTCCTCCTTCTCCTGCACAATCCTCCTCCTCCCCCTTCTCCTGCACAATCCTCCTCCTCCTCTCCCTTCTCCTGCACAATCCTCCTCCTCCTCCCCCTTCTCCACATCCTCCTCCTCCTCCCCCTTCTCCACAATCCTCCTCCTCCTCCCCTTCTCCACAATCCTCCTCCTCCTCCTCCACATCCTCCTCCTCCTCCCCCTTCTCCTGCACAATCCTCCTCCTCCACAATCCTCCTCCTCCTCCTGCACAATCCTCCTCCTCCTCCTCCCCCTTCTCCTGCACAATCCTCCTTCTCCTTCCCCTTCTCCACAATCCTCCTCCTCCTCCTCCTCCTCCTTCACTTCCTCCTCCACCTCTTCTTCTTTCCCTCCTCCTCCTTACTCAGCCGCCAGCCAGAAAACGCAAGATATCACACAACCTTTATTTTCATTTAAGGGGAAATTGAACCCTTCCCGTCTTCATCTTCACAAAGACGCGGCGGGAGAGTGAACCCGACATTGCTCAAGCGTTAGAAAGATATAACTACGAATATGAAAAAAGGCTACCGGAAATATGAAAATGAAAAAAGGCTACCGGAAATGAAGGATAGAAGGAGGGAGAAGGAAAAGGATAGGAAGGAAAAGGAAAGGAGGGAGAATTAAAAGGAAAAGGATAGGAAGGAATAGGATAACTACGAATATTCTAGACTGATGGAATAGCAAAAGGGATGAAAAAAGGGAAGGGAAAGGAAAGGGATACATTTAAGCATCCTATGTGTAGCTGTAATATAGGAAACAGGACTTATACTCGCCGCACGTTAAGTTGGCGAAAACGGGGCCCCTTCACTTCCCCCTTCCGAACACACGGGATTGGCTGAGGTGTTGGGTGTTGGGGCTTTAGGGGGGAAATTGAAGTAAGGCATTCTCACCCAACACCCAACACCTCAGTCAATCCCGTGCGTTCGGAAGGGGGGAGTGAAGGGACCCCATTTTCGCCAACTAAACGTGCGGCGAGTTATAGTGTATCCCGTGAGAGTGATGACAAGAGGCAGGTGTTGCAGTAAACATAATGGATGAGGTTCAGGCACGTCCAGAGGAGCAAGGGAATGGGAGGACAAGTAGACGTAACAGTAAGAAGAGCGGTGATAAATATTTCCTATAATGCAAAATGGAGACGAAGAACGAACCATGCAAGAACGTGTGAGTGTGTGTGTGTGTGTGTGTGTGTGTGTGTGTGTGTGTGTGTGTGTGTGTGTGTGTGTAAGGGGAAGAAGGACATAGAAAATAAATCAGGAGTGTTAGGTTTCAGAGAGAGAGAGAGAGAGAGAGAGAGAGAGAGAGAGAGAGAGAGAGAGAGAGAGAGAGAGAGAGAGAGAGAGAGAGAGAAGAGAGAGAGAGAGAGACGGGAGAGACAGAGAGACAGAGAGACAGAGAGACAGAGAGACAGAGAGACAGAGAGAGAGAAATAAACGCTCATAATTCAAGAGCCATACGATAATTCCTCCTTAATTTCCTCCTGTTAATCTCTCATTCTTACCTGCACTTACCAAGCTAATTTGCATCACACACAAAAGTACAGTTCTTACACCAACCTCGCGCTTTCCGCTTAACAGAAAAACCTTGATAATACATCAGTAATCACTTGGCTACGCTAATTACCTCCTCATTATTCTGCTATATTTTGAAGGTCACGAGTTCAAGGTGGGTAGGTTACTTGTTCCACACACACACACACACCACCACACACACACACACACACACACACACACACACACACACACACACACACACACACACACACACACACACACACACACACACACACACACACACACACACACACACACACACACACACACACACACACACACACACACACACACACACACACACACACACACACACCACACACACACACACACACACACACACACACACACACAACACACACACACACACACACACACACACACACCACACACACACACACACACACACACACACACACACACACACACACACACACACACACACACACACACACACACACACACACACACACACACACACACACACACACACACACACAGTAATCATGTGCTCAAGTTTAACTGTTAATATATATTTTCTTAGAGATTCATCCTCCTAACACCATGCAAAAAAATAAATATTTATATATATATATATATATATAAATAAACAAAGATAAATAAATAAAAAATTCAAATTGTGTTCAAGGAGATTGTTGTTTTTTCATTTTTTCTTCTTTTGTTTTAATCATGTGGTGATGTGACATAGATAAACACAACTAAATATAAATATACAGAAAATAGTGATGTTTAAGGAGATGATATGATGATCTGCGACATTCAAGTTTCACTGTTAACATTTTCATAACAAGCCTGCCTCCCTGCCTCCCTCCCTGCCTTGCTCCCTCCCTCCCTCCCTGCCTCCCTCACTCCCTGCCTGCCTGCCTGCCTGCCTGCCTACCTGCCTGCCTACCTGCCTGCCTGCCTCCCTCCCTGCCTCCCTCCCTCCCTGCCTGCCTGCCTGCCTGCCTGCCTACCTGCCTGCCTGCCTCCCTCCCTGCCTGCCTCCCTGCCTCCCTCCCTCCCTCCCTCCCTCCCTCCCTCCCTCCCTCCCTCCCTCCCTCCTCCCTCCCTGCCTGCCTGCCTGCCTGCCTGCCTCCCTATCCCACGCATTAGTATATTGCTTTCACCACAGAGTATTCCCCATTCATCTTCGTCGCTGCCACTTTTATCGAACCCCCACCCGACTAAGCTGCTCCTTTTTTCCCTCACGACATTCCACAGCCTCCACAGTAAAAAAATTAGGAAATAACAGTAATAGCATATATTTTTACCAGATAGATAGATAGATGCTTTATTGACCACAGTATTTACTAGGGAACTCGATAAAATACCAACGAATTCAGGAAGACTCAATATAACTCAATAGAAACAAATTTGTACAAAGTATTTCAGATGAATCAGTAAACAAAGTATCTAAAGACATTGACTTAGGAACCAGCACAAGGTAACCACTGGAGTCCAACGCAAATCATGACATTCACTAAATTCATCAATGGCAGTGAGTTCGTTTCTCGCTTAAAAAGTATTGTTCGAGGTACGCTTTGGATAACATACAATTAGTAATACTTTTTCCCTCCCTCCCTTGAATCACTTAGCATTGTAACACCAGAAGTAATTAACCGGCTTAAGAGTATCTATAAAACTTCTCTCAGTCCATCAAATCTTAATTAATTACCTAACTCAGCATTTCCAGATAACACCCTTTTATAGCCCCCTCTTTCATCACTCTTTTGTAACCCCTTGATCAGTCTTTCAGTGACTTAGGAACGCTACAAAGACAACAGTCAGATTAATGCGAGAGCTGGAGTAAGAGGAAAAAACGGTGTAACAGTCTTAACCCCTTGAGGCCCAGAACGTAATTCCCATTGTAATTTGGGTACCATTAGACGATTTTTAGTGAATATAAGCAATGTTTTTTATAGATATGACCTGTTTAGTAGCCTTGTCGACTAACTAATTTGGTATATCAAGTTAGTTTTCGTAATTTTATGGCTAACAACAGACGATTTTATATAGCAAAGGAAAGATCTGGGCGTGAAGGGGTTAAGAAGAGAGACCTGAAGGCGACAACAGGTAAACAAAGAAAGGCTGAGGGCGACGCGTAATGAGTTTATCGCAACACAAAGCCTCGTCCTTGCTATTTACATCTCTTACAAAAACTTAGAGTAGCTTTACATTAGGTTTAACTTAACTTTAACTTCAGGTTTTATGTAAGACTACTATACGTTTTCATAAGAGATGTAAATATACTTGCGATAATTAAAGCACTTACTAAGTTTGTTGGGACTGAAAGACGCGGATGGGAGGGTCTGAAATACTGATGAAGAGTGCTCGGGAAAAAACAACTGAGATACTGATGAAGAGTGCTCAGGAAAAACAACTGAAATACTGATGAAGAGTGCTCGGGAAAAAACAACTGAGATACTGATGAAGGAGTGCTCGGGAAAAACAACTGAGATACTGATGAAGAGTGCTCGGGAAAAACAACTGAAATACGATGAAGAGTGCTCGGGAAAACAACTGAATACTGATGAAGAGTGCTCGGGAAAAAACAACTGAGATACTAATGAAGAGTGCTCGGGAAAAAACAACTGAAATACTGATGAAGAGTGCTCGGGAAAAAACTGAGATCCTGATGAAGAGTGCTCGGGAAAAATAACTGAAACTGATGAAGAGTGCTCGGGAAAACAACTGAAATACTGATGAAGAGTGCTCGGGAAAAACAACTGAAATACTGATGACGAGTGCTCGGAAAAACAACTGAGATACTGATGAAGAGTGCTCGGAAAAACAACTGAATACTGATGAAGAGTGCTCGGGAAAAAACAACTGAGATACTAATGAAGAGTGCTCGGGAAAAAACAACTGAAATACTGATGAAGAGTGCTCGGGAAAAACAACTGAGATCCTGATGAAGAGTGCTCGGGAAAAATAACTGAAATACTGATGAAGAGTGCTCGGGAAAAACAACTGAAATACTGATGAAGAGTGCTCGGGAAAAACAACTGAAATACTGATGACGAGTGCTCGGGAAAAACAACTGAGATACTGATGAAGAGTGCTCGGGAAAAAACAACTGAAATACCGATGAAGAGTGCTCGGGAAAAAACAACTGAGATCCTGATGAAGAGTGCTCGGGAAAAAACAACTGAAATACTGATGAAGAGTGCTCGGGAAAAAACAACTGAAATACTGATGAAGAGTGCTCGGGAAAAAACAACTGAAATCCTGATGAAGAGTGCTCGGGAAAATACAACTGAGATACTGATGAAGAGTGCTCGGGAAAAAACAACTGAAATCCTGATGAAGAGTGCTCGGGAAAATACAACTGAGATACTGATGAAGAGTGCTCGGGGAAAAATAGCTGAAATCCTGATGAAGAGTGCTCGGGAAAATACAACTGAAATCCTGATGAAGAGTGCTCGGGAAAAAATAGCTGAAATCCTGATGAAGAGTGCTCGGGAAAAAACAACTGAAATACTGATGAAGAGTGCTCGGGAAAAAAAACTGAAATCCTGATGAAGAGTGCTCGGGAAAAAACAACTGAAATACTGATGAAGAGTGCTCGGGAAAAACAACTGAAATACTGATGAAGAGTGCTCGGGAAAAAAAAACTGAGATACTGATGAAGAGTGCTCGGGAAAAAACAACTGAAATACTGAAGAAGAGTGCTCGGGAAAATACAACTGAAATACTGATGAAGAGTGCTCGGGAAAAAACAACTGAGATACTGATGAAGAGTGCTCGGGAAAAAAACAACTGAGATACTGATGAAGAGTGCTCGGGAAAAACAACTGAAATACTGATGAAGAGTGCTCGGGAAAAAACAACGAAAATCCTGATGAAGAGTGCTCGGGAAAAACACGAAAATCCTGATGAAGAGTGCTCGGGAAAAACAACGAAAATCCTGATGAAGAGTGCTCGGGAAAAACAACGGAAATCCTGAAGGAGGAGAAGAGTGCCCGGGGAAAAACTATAACCAATGGAAGCGTGATTGATAATGAAGAATGACATCACTAAATGTATTCGGGTGTCAACCACGACGACGTAGAAGGTTATTGAGTAGCACAAAAAACACACAACCTTGAAAAATAAGTGGTGAAGGAGCGGGGCAAGGGAAGAAAAAGATGATTCTCGTGATTGCATAAAAGGAAAAAAAATAATTCCCTTCTCAAACTTTTCAATTAATCCGCAGTGGAAGGAAGACTAGACAAACACAACCTGTATAAAATCAATTGTCCATAATAAAGGTAACTAAAGAATGTACGTGGTAGTAACATATGGTAACTGTACACACACACACGCACATGCACACACAAACTTGAGAGAAGCGCAGGGGCCTTATGGGTAGACAAACAGTGGTGGAATGAGACAGAAAACACCACCAATCAGCACTGAACGCGGTAACTATCTCTCTGATTTATTTAGTTATCATTGTGGATGTTGCCTTTGCTACAGCTTCCAGTAGTCCATCATCTTATTGTTGTTATCACTATTCGATCTTTATTTCTCTATGGCTGCCAATTCCTTTTTCTGATATAATTCTTTCTTCTATTTCGAGTGTGACTTTTGCGGCGTCTCGAACATTGCTTTTCCTTGTCTTGCCCACGGTTGGCTCTCGACAGTACTATATACACGTATGGGAACTGTTAGGTAGCGAGAGTAAGGCAATAGTAAGGGGGCATTGAGGTGCTCATTGCCCTCCGAGAACCAATACCCTTAACCTGATACTGTTGGATCGCAAGAAGCTGGGCACGTGTTTCATTGCGAGGCATAAGGGTAAACATTGTATCGAGGACAAAATAAGTGCGTGGGAAAGTTTACATGGCGTGACGTGTCTGTAAATTACGTAGATGAGATAAGATAAGATACTTTGATCCTATCTAGACACTTTGCAAGTACCAACTACAAGGTTATTGACTATACAAAGCGCCACCACGCCAGGACGAACTTGGTGGGCTCGAACCGCTGACCGAATGCAGGGACTCTGCATGCGAGCCCGTAGCTCTACCAACCGCGCCACCCTGACGGATACGTAGATGAGGAAAAGACTATACTTCCTTATGAATATAAGAAACATTGAGAACTCTGAATATAATATCAAAAGAAATCTTGGCATATAAAAAATTAAATATATCATAGAAACGCTAATAAGTGTATGATTTCACATTTTTACATCATACAAACTATAAACAAATGGTAAAAAATTACAAACTCCAGAAGCAACAATGTCCATAATGATTTAAATGTGAACGAAACAAAACAAAGCAGACTGCGAGGTATTGAAGGAAACTTATATTTGATTACGGAGTGTTTACATTATACAAGCTAGGGGGGGGGCACTCAGTAGAGCGCATACCTCCGCCCGAATATTTCATTCCCCATGTTAAAGGATAGGGAAAATCGGATTTTCAATTGGTTGCCATGGCAACAGTTATGATTCCATTTCATCCAAAATTAAATCAGTTCTTCCTTATACCAAATAGACTTGGTATACCATGTTTGCTCTAAATCTATTCTTAACTTTTCGAGAAATCCTGTACACTAACAAACAAACAAACAAACAAACAGACAGATCGGGGTGAAAACATAACCTCCGTCCAAATTCGTTGGCAGAGGTAATTGTCAACAAATCAACTCCAGAAGCAACAATTTCTGTAAAAATTTAAAAGTGAACGAAATGAAACAGAACAAAGTGCGAGGTAACGAATTAAACCAGAACAGTGCGAGGTATTGAAGGAAATGTATATATGATTAGGGCGTGTGAAGCGCGTCGTGTTCCGGGCCTCTGCGGTGTTGTTTCAAGGGGGATGGAGGCGTAATGGAATGGAAGTTTTTTAATATGAAACTGAATCCCTCTCGTTTCCAAAGGCTTATCCGAGGTAACCTAATGGATGAGGCCCTTAGGATAACTGTGTGTGTGTGTGTGTGTGTGGTGTGTGGTGTGTGGTGTGTGGTTTTGGTTGTACGGGTGGTGGATGCGTTTCACGTGTGTGCGTGCTGTGGAGTGCTGTGTCGTGTTTGGGATGTGGGATGACTCCTTGTAGGGTGGAGTGGATTTGTGTGTGAAAAAGGGAATTGAGATTCAACGCACCAACACAAGAAACATTAAGACCAAAAGGACAAGGATGCTTAGCTTGCTAGTGCGGGCTGGAGTGGGGCTGGGAGGATGAGGGAGAGAGAGGAAGTAAGAAAGAGAGAGAGAGAGAGAGAGAGAGAGAGAGAGAGAGAGAGAGAGAGAGAGAGGAGAGAGAGAGAGAGATGAGAGAGAGAGATGAGAGAGAGAGATGAGAGAGAGAGAGAAGAGAGAGAGAGAGAGAGAGGAAAGAGGAGAGAGAGAGAGAAGAGAGAGAGAGAGAGAGAGAGAGAGAGAGAGAGAGAGAGAATAACACTGACACATGCACAGATGAAAGGATGAGGATATAGATGAAGGAATATGTGTGCGCGCGTGTGCGTGTGCGTGTGCGTGGCGTGTGTGTGAAGAGCGAGCATGTAGCAGTGTTCCAGGGACTCAACGTTACACACACACCCGATTGAAACATGACCAGAAGGACAAAGCGGCCGATCAACATAACGGGGGAGCACCAAACCAGTGTAAGCGATCTCCGACACACAACACAACACAACACAACACAACACAACACACACAACACACACAACACAACACACGGCACCTGACGTCAACACAAAAGCAATATGCCAAGAAAGCAATAAACGTGTATGAACAGAAGGCAACCAACACTCATGGGGAAAAGATCAAAGACGTGGGAGATATTAAGCATACATCACACACACACACAACACACACACACACACACACACACACACACACACACACACACACACACACAAAACAAACAAACAAATATGGTACACTTAAAGAGGTAAATCAAACAAAATAGGGGAAATAAGCGATCAAGAGGCAGAAAACAGGTGTGAGCTGGAAACAGAATAGCAGGATTTTGCAACTTGAGATTCCTCCTCTTATAAAAAACACCTGATGACCGAAACACCTGAGTACTTCCCTCTCTCCTCCTTTCTGATCCAGGTTAACACAGGGAGAGAAAATGAAGGAAGCTGCGAGAAAGGGAAGGAAGCTGAGAGAAAGGGAAGGAAGCTAAGAGAAAGGGAAGGAAGCTGAGAGAAAGGGAAGGAAGCTGAGAGAAAGGGAAGGAAGCTGAGAGAAAGGGAAGGAAGCTGAGAGAAAGGGAAGGAAGCTGAGAGAAAGGGAAGGAAGCTAAGAGAAAGGGAAGGAAGCTGATAGAAAGGGAAGGAAGCTGCGAGAAAGGGAAGGAAGCTGAGAGAAAGGGAAGGAAGCTAAGAGGAAGGGAAGGAAGCTGATAGAAAGGGAAGGAAGCTGCGAGAAAGGGAAGGAAGCTGAGAGAAAGGGAAGGAAGCTGCGAGAAAGGGAAGGAAGCTGCGAGAAAGGGAAGGAAGCTGAGAGAAAGGGAAGGAAGCTGAGAGAAAGGGAAGGAAGCTGCGAGAAAGGGAAGGAAGCTGCGAGAAAGGGAAGGAAGCTGATAGAAAGGGAAGGAAGCTAAGAGAAAGGGAAGGAAGCTGATAGAAAGGGAAGGAAGCTGCGAGAAAGGGAAGGAAGCTGCGAGAAAGGGAAGGAAGCTAAGAGAAAGGGAAGGAAGCTAAGAGAAAGGGAAGGAAGCTGATAGAAAGGGAAGGAAGCTGCGAGAAAGGGAAGGAAGCTGATAGAAAGGGAAGGAAGCTGCGAGAAAGGGAAGGAAGCTAAGAGAAAGGGAAGGAAGCTGATAGAAAGGGAAGGAAGCTAAGAGAAAGGGAAGGAAGCTGATAGAAAGGGAAGGAAGCTAAGAGAAAGGGAAGGAAGCTAAGAGAAAGGGAAGGAAGCTAAGAGAAAGGGAAGGAAGCTAAGAGAAAGGGAAGGAAGCTAAGAGAAAGGGAAGGAAGCTGAGAGAAAGGGAAGGAAGCTGAGAGAAAGGAAGGAAGCTAAGAGAAAGGGAAGGAAGCTGAGAGAAAGGGAAGGAAGCTAAGAGAAAGGGAAGGAAGCTAAGAGAAAGGGAAGGAAGCTGCGAGAAAGGGAAGGAAGCTAAGAGAAAGGGAAGGAAGCTGAGAGAAAGGGAAGGAAGCTAAGAGAAAGGGAAGGAAGCTAGAGAAAGGGAAGGAAGCTGGAGAAAGGGAAGGAAGCTAAGAGAAAGGGAAGGAAGCTGAAGAGAAAGGGAAGGAAGCTGAGAGAAAGGGAAGGAAGCTGAGAGAAAGGGAAGGAAGCTAAGAGAAAGGGAAGGAAGCTAAGAGAAAGGGAAAGAAGCTAAGAGAAAGGGAAGGAAGCTGATAGAAAGGGAAGGAAGCTGATAGAAAGGGAAGGAAGCTGATAGAAAGGGAAGGAAGCTAAGAGAAAGGGA
>JACEEZ010023598.1:825309-857809 GCA_016584305.1 Chionoecetes opilio
GGGGTTTGAGGAAGGGGTCAGGAAATTTGTTGAAAATCAAGCATTTTTAGGAGCATTTTGAGGCCTCAGGAGGGATATATTGCACTAATTTGATATTCAATGGCCAAACGAGGCCTCTCTCTCTCTCTCTCTTTCCCTCTCTCTCTCTCTCTTTCCCTCTCTCTCTCTCTCTTTCCCTCTCTCTCTCTCTCTTTCCCTCTCTCTCTTCTCCCTCTCTCTCTTTCCCTCTCTCTCTTTCCCTCTCTCTCTTTCCCTCTCTCTCTTTCCCTCTCTCTCTCTCTCTCTTTCCCTCTCTCCCTCTCTCTCTTCTCTCTCTCTCCTCTCTCTCTTTCCCTTCCTCTATCTCTCTTCCCTCTCTCTTCTCTTTCCCTCTCTCTATCTCTTTCCTCTCTCTCTTTCCTCTCTCATCTCTCTCTCTATCCCTCTCTACTATGCTTCTTCTCCTCTCTATCCCTCTCTCTATCTCTCTATCTCTATCCCTCTCTCTATCTCTCTATCTCTTTCCCTCTCTCTATCTCTCTATCTCTTTCCCTCTCTATCTCTTTCCCTCTCTCTCTCTTTCCCTCTCTCTCTCTCTCTCTCTCTCTCCTCTCTCTCCTCTCTCCTCTCTCTCTCTCCCTCTCTCTCTCTCTCTCCTCTCTCCTCTCTCCTCTCTCTCTCCTCTCTCATCTCTCTCCTCTCCCGTCTCTCTCATCTCTCCTCTCTCCTCTCTCTCTCTCTTTCCCTCTCTCTCTCTTTCCCTCTCTCTCTCTTTCCTCTCTCTCTCTTTTCCCTCGTCCTTCCTCTTCCCTCTCTCTCCTTTCCCTCTCTCTCTCTCTTTCACCCTCCTCTCTCTCTCTCTCTCTCCTCCCCTCTCCTCTCCTCTCTCCTCTCTCCTCTCCTCTCTCTCTCTCTCATACTCCTCTCGCCTCTCTCCCACTCCTCTCTCTCTTCTCTCTCTCTCTGTTATATTAAATCTTCAATTGTTTTGTTTATTTACCGTAAGAAAAACCTGTAATCATAACAAACTTGAGTAACGTGATGGCATATTATACACAACCTCTTCGTGACTTCCCCTTCCAAACCTCTGCCGTAACACCCCCAATAAACCCTCCTAAACCCCTCCAACCACCACGTTAAACAGGCAATCCCCACCATCCCCCACCCAGCACTCCTACCCCCCAACCTTTACCCCCCCCCCCAATAACCCTCCTAAACCCCTCCAACCACGTAAACAGGCAGCCCCCACCACTCTTTACCCCACCAACCCCTCCCAACCACCCCGTCATCCCCAATCTAAACCCTCTCCACCACCTCAATAAATAGGCAACCCCCACCACTCTTTACCCACCAACCTCCCCCCTACCACCCCGTCACCCCCAATAACCCTCCTAACCCCACCCTCCAACCACGTAAATAGTCAACCCCCACCACTCTTTACCCACCAACCTCCCCCCTCCCCCCAATAGCCCTTCTAACCCCACACCTCTACCACGTAAACAGGCAACCCCCACCACTCTTTACCTCACCAACCTCCCCCCCGTCACCCCCAATCGCAGCAAAATACGTAATTAAAAGAGTAAAACTTTTTGAATATGGAAAATAATAACACGAATACTATTGATGAAAAGCTTCCTGCACACCATGAATACACACATGTTCAATTAATTCAGGCCGTGATATCGAAATAATTGGTACTGATTAAAGTACTGTTGATAAACTATACACATTTTCTATCCAAAAGTTAACGCAGTAACATTTATTTTTTATGTATCATACGATCACTTTTTTTTTTTGTATCATTTACTTTCCATCAGTATTTAATTTTTTTTTATGATGTCGAAATAAATGTACTGATGTTAAAAAGTACTGTTGGTTTCTATCTAAATACAAATTTCTAGTAAAGAATTAACGAACACACAAAGCTACTACGCAATAACTTTTTTTTTGTTTTAGTTGTGTATTAAACGTCCACTTCCGTTATTATCTTATTATTTATATATCTAAGAGGATTCAAGCTGGAAAAGCGTAGATTTAAAAAAGAAATCGGGAAAAATTGGTTCACAAATAGGGTGGTAAATGATTGGAATGGACTCAGTCGTCAGGTAGTTAGTACGGAGTCATTAGGGAGCTTTAAAAGGAGGCTAGATAATTTCATAGATGGGGATGAAAGGGGATGTAGGTCGTGTTAAGTAGCAGGAACTACCACGTGTAGGTCTCGCAGCCTCTTATAGCTTCCTTATTTTCTTATGTTATGTTATCAATAGTTACTTTCCATATGTCTCTCCCTTTTTCCTTTTTCTAACAAATATTTTCATTCAAGAAATTCAAGGCTTTCGTTTCTAAGGCAAAAAACAAATAAAAACAAAAATCACTAGAAAACTTAGGACAAAGAAGCGCAGTTCCGTATTTTACTTAGTTTCTTGTAGTCTTAATTTTATCTTCCTTGTGTCATTGGAGAGAAGAGCGGGAGGACTTTTTTTTACACACTCATATTCCTCCAAACACGACACAACTACTCTCTCTCTCTCTCTCTCTCTCTAATTCTCTCTCTAATTCTCTCTCTAATTCTCTCTTCCTCTCTACTTCTCTCTCTCTCTCTTCTCTCTCTCTCTCTCTACTTCTCTCTCTCTCTCTCTACTTCTCTCTCTCTCTCTCTACTTCTCTCTCTCTCTCTCTACTTCTTCTCTCTCTCTCTCTACTTCTCTCTCTCTCTCTCTACTTCTCTCTCTCTCTCTCTCTCTTCTCTCTTCTCTCTCTTCTTCTCTCTCTCTCTCCTCTTACTTCTCTCTCTACTTCTCTCTCTCTCTCTCTACTTTCTCTCTCTTCTCTACTTCTCTCTACTCTCTCTCTACTTCTCCTTCTCTCTTCTACTTCTTTTCTCTCTCTCTACTTCTCTCTCTCTCTCTCTACTTCTTCTCTCCTCTCTACTTCTTCTCTCTCTCTCTACTTCTCTCTCTCTCTCTACTTCTTCTCTCTCTCTCTACTTCTCTCTCTCTCTCTCTTTCTCTCTCTATCTACTTCTTCTCTCTCTCTCTACTTCTTCTCTCTCTCTCTACTTTTTCTCTCTCTACTTTTTCTCTCCTTACTTTTTCTCTCTACTTTTTCTCTCTACTTTTTCTCTCTACTTTTTCTCTCTACTTTTTCTCTCTACTTTTTCTCTCTACTTTTTCTCTCTCTCTACTTTTCTCTCTCTACTTTCTCTCTCTCTACTTTCTCTCTCTCTCTTCTCTCTCTCTACTTTCTCTCTCTTCTCTCTCTCTCTACTTTCTCTCTCTCTTCTCTCTACTTCTCTCTCTTCTCTCTTACTCTCTCTCTCTCTCTCTACTTTCTCTCTCTCTCTCTCTTTCTCTCTCTCTTCTACTTTCTTCTCTCTCTACTTTCTCTCTCCCTTCTCTCTTCTCTCTCTCTCTTCTCTCTCTCTCTACTTTCTCTCTACTATTCTCTCTACTTTTCTCTCTACTTTTCTCTCTACTTTCTCTCTACTTTTCTCTCTACTTTTCTCTCTACTTTTCTCTCTACTTTTCTCTCTACTTTCTTTCTCTCTACTTTTCTCTCTACTTTTCTCTCTACTTTTCTCTCTACTTTTCTCTCTACTTTCTCTCTACTTTCTCTCTACTCTCTCTTTCTCTCTCTACTCTCTTCTCTCTCTCTCTCTCTCTCTCTCTCTCTCTCTCTCTCTCTCTCTCTCTCTCTCTCTCTCTCTCTCTCTCTCTCTCTCTCTCTCTCTCTCTCTCTCTCTCTCTCTCTCTCTCTCTCTCTCTCTCTCAAAAGCCAAAACTCTACATATAAATCACACATTCTCTCGATCATTATTTTTTTCCACCTTCCTACGACTTAAATTTCATCAAGAGAAGAGTGACAAGACACCTCCCGAATAAAATTGACCCCCCCCTTTCTTTCTTTGCTTACTGTCTTCTATATAGGGACTGGCAACTACGCAGGCTTTTTGTTAATTTTTGTTGTCGTTGGCCAGTCCTTGATGTAAAAAAAGCATAAAAAAACACATTATATCTCCATCTCTTGAAATAGAAGTAAAAAAAAGGCTGTGGGAGTAGCTTAGGCAGAGAGAGAGAAGAGAGAGAGAGAGAGAGAGAGAGAGAGAGAGAGGAGAGAGAGAGAGAGAGAGAGGAGAGAGAGAGAGAGAGAGAGAGAGGAGAGAGAGAAGACAGAAAGACAGAGAGACAGACAGAGACAGACAGAAGAGACAGACAGAGACAGACAGAAGACAGACAGAAGGACAAGAAGGAAGAGGACAGACAAGAGAAGAGCAGAGACAGAAGAGAGAAGAGACAGAGAGAGAGAGAAGGAGAGAGAGAGAGAGAGAGAGAGAGAGAGAGAGAAGGAGAGCAAGAGAAAAGAGAGAGGAGAGAGAGGAGAGATGGGAGACAGGGAGAGTACAAAGAGAGTGAAGGAGTCGGGAGGAAAGAGTAGCAAGATGGATTGGCGGCGGTGGAAAGGGAGAAGCGAGTGCAGAGAAAACATTAAAACGAGATGAATAGTTGTTTGTGCTGCGTGTAACAAGGAAGTGTTGTGTTGCATCAGATGAAACACTTGAAACACAGAGAGAGGGAGAGAAAGGATCTACAGAATATACTGTGTAGCGAGTGCGTGTCAGAGTTAAAAGCAAACATGAAAGTTTACTTATTCTGCGAAAGACTCAATGTATGGAAATAATTGAAATTTATATCCACAAGGAAGAAATAGGGAACCGATATAATAAGCAAAAATGAAATTGTGTTGGAAATGCATACGATATTTAGAATAACGAAATTTTATGTACTAAAGAAAATCCCAGTGTGTGTGTGTGTGTGTGTGTGTGTGTGTGTGTGTGTGTGTGTCTGTGTGTGTGTGTCTGTGTGTGTGTGTGTGTCTGTGTGTGTGTGTGTCTGTGTGTTGTGTGTGTTGTGTTGTGTGTTTGTGTCTGTGTTGTGTTGTGTGTGTCTGTGTGGTGTGTGTGTGTGTGTTGTGTGTGTTGTGTGTTGTGTGTTGTGTGTGTGTGTGCTGTGTGTGTGTGTGTGTGTGTGTGTGTCTGTGTGTCTGTTGTGTGGTTGTGTGTGTGTGTGTGTGTGTGGTGTGTGTTGGTGGTGCTGTGTGGTGCTGCGTGTGTGTGTGTGTGCTGTGTGTGTGTGTGTGCGTGGTGTGTGTGTGTGTGTGTGTGTGTGTTGTGTGTGGTGTGTGTGTGTGTGTGTGTGTGTGTGTGTGTGTGTGACGTTTATAAAAATAAAGAAAAAACTACAAAATTGGGGGCTAATAAATCTTTTGCACCCAAGCAATATTTTGTGTTTCGTTAATGAGGTTTTCCCTTCATTAATTAGTTGATCCACTGGTATGTACATGTGTGCGTGTATGTGTGCGTGTGTGTGCGTGTGTGCGTGTGCGTGTGCGTGTGCGTGTGCGTGTGGCGTGTGTGTGCGTGTGTGTGTGAAAAAGAATGAGAGAATAAGAGAGAAAAAGTGATAAAGATTAATAAGGAAACAGATAATATGAACTATAGACAATAATCATTAACAAATTGTGATCAGCAAGATTTTAATAACATCATTTTTATCATCATTATCGTTATTGGCAACTTAGATAAGATTTTCATCCTATCTAGACCCTTTGCAAGTACCAACTACAAGGTTATTGGACTATACAAAGCGCCGCCACGTCAGCACGAACTAGGCGGACTCGAACCGCTGACCGAATGCACAGGGACGCTGCACATTTTATTGGCAACTGTAATGATGATAAGACCATAATAACAATGTAATAAAATAACGAGATCAATATCTGCACTCAAGAGACGCAGACCCACGCCTGTCGCCATGATGTCAGAGTGTGTGTGCGGTGTGCGTGTGCGTGCGTGTGCGTGTGTGCGTGTGCGTGTGCGTGTGCGCGTGTGCGCGTGTGGTGTGCGTGTGTGCGTGTGCGTGGTGTGTGTGTGTGTTGTGAGGTGTGTGTGATGTGTGTGATGTGTGTGGTGTGTGTGTGCTTTTGTGTATTCAGATGGCATTGACCTGACCCTGCCTATCTTCAAGGTCAAAGCCAAGGTCAAGATCATTTGTCCCAGACTGCAAACTAACTTGTATTGATATCTGTTTTTTGTGTCTTTAACCCCTTCACGTCCAGATCTTGCCTTGGCTGTATAAATTAGTCTGTTGTTGTTAGCCATAAAATTACGAAAAGTGACTGAATATCCCAAATTAGTTAGTCGACAGGGATACTAAGCAGGTCATATCTCTAAAATATTACTTATATTAACTAAAAATCGTCTAATAGTACCCAAATTACAATGGAAATTACGTTCTGGGCCTCAAGGGGTTAAGAGTAAAAGCCCTATGAATTGTGTGACTTCGTGACCTGGCCTTTGACCTGAAAATCATTGCGACACGTGTAAGCCTCGAGTTCTATACCCATGTTTGGTGACCCTGGCTGGCCTCATTTGTTATTGAGTTAGAGTGCGAAACCAACCAACAAACAAACAAACACAGCTGACTGCCCGACCCACGGCGGGACTCCAATGGCGTGGGGAATAACAGCAATTACAATTATAACTAGGGGGGGGGGCACTCAGTAGACCGCATACCTCCGCCCGAATATTTCATCAATTGGTTGCCATGGCAACAGTTTTCAATAGATTTCATCCAAAATTAAATCAGTTCTTCCTTATACCAAATAGACTTGGCATACCGAGTTTGGTCCAAATCTATTCGCAACTTTTCGAGAAATCCTGTACACTAACAAACAGACAGACAGACAGACAGACAGATCGGGGTGAAAACATAACCCCTCCAACTTCGTTGGCGGAGGTAACTATCATTTTCATAGCATTTTATGATCACACATATACACATCACACCACACCACCTAAACGGCTCGGTGGGTTAGGGCGTCCAGTACCATTCTGTGGTCCGGCATTCGATCCCCGGGGATTTATCCACTGATAAATTCGGGCGGTTACTGTCCCCCTTGAGCATGGAGATGGGTGTGTGTGGTGTGCGAGGCCCTAGCATTACCCTAGGATCGGTAAATCGCACCGGGAGGGTAAAACTGGCGATCGCGAGTCTGACTCGCGTGGGCAAGACCATGGATGAATGACACACACACACACACACGTCCCCTCAACGCACACACACACACACACACACACACGTCCCCCTCAACGCACACACACGTCCCCCTCAACGCACACACACGTCCCCCTCCACGCACACACACACACGTCCCCCTCAACGCACACACACACACACGCGTCCCCCTCAACGCACGCACACACACGCACACACACACACACGTCCTCCTCAACGCACACACACACACACACACACAGCTAACAAGACAATAACACACAAGGGCTGCAGCAACGGGACCAAGGACGCGCGGGGCTCATGAATCAGGGTCACCAGGCCACTGCTCCTTGGCGACCTCGTAACGCAAACACTGATATGTGACCACGCAGGCACGGCAGGGGAGGGGAGGCAGGGGGGCAGGGGAGGGGAGGAAAGGAGGCGCCTACACACCCCATCACCCTGGCAGCTACCCTCCTCCTTCCTCCATCCTCCTACCCTTCCTCCTCCTCCTCCTCCTCCTCGGTTCATTCATGAGTCGCCGTGCAGTGGTCGGTGATTCATGCAAGCGGCGGCTATATCTGGCAACCCCGCGCGCCCGACAATGCCTCCCCTCATGAAGCTGTTTATTGACGGGCCCGAGCACACCCGCCGTGGCTTCCTCCCGCTACTTCCTCGCCGGCCTACTGACGAAGAGCAGGAGCAGGAGCAGGAGGAAGGATAAAGAGGCTCATACGTAGGAAGGAGAAGGGTCGTAATAGCGAGGGAAATATGACGAGAATGCGAAGAAAAAATAAATCTCCGTATAGCGTTAAAAAAAGACAAATGAAAATGTAGGAGACAGGTCAGTGACTCGACAGGAGGAAGGAAATGAGAATGAAAACTATGTGGAGGAAGGAAGGAAGGAAAGAAGGAAGGAAGGGTCAAATATTTCCACCACTAGATAGAATGCCAATGATATCCAGCAAGTGTAATCATGTGTATGAATTAGCCTTGTGTGTGTGCGTGTGCGTGTGTATGCGTGTGTGTGTTCTTCATATGCAGAAGTGCTAAGAATAGAAAAAAATTTGACTGCGAGTGCGTTGCATGCCTTTGGAAGCTCATCTGAAAAAACTGCAAGAAGGATGCAAAACACACGCGCACACACACACACACACACGGACACATACACGCGCACACACACACACGTCACACACACACACGTCACACACACACTCAGAGGAAAATATTCAAAACTTTTACAGACAGATGACCCAGATAGCTCAAGAGAGATGTAGAAAATAATGGATTAAAACGAAAATACCTTAAAATTTACTTTGAAATACCTCAAATATTGTTCACACGAGGGAAAATAAATCTCTTTTCATTTTCAACATGCTGCTCCACTTCAAAAATAACCACCGATCCAGCACAGCAATTACAACATAACACTCGGCTAGTCTGGCTTATACAACAAGTGACCTTTAAACTCTATGTGGCGTATTAAATGTTGAACTAATAAAAACTCTAATTATCTTACTGGAGATTATAAATTGACAAAGCAGGACGAGAGATTCACATATTTCACTTTTTTTTTTTTTTTTTTTGGTCTACATCTAAATTATGACCTATACAAAGATAATACTGAGATTGTGTTATGGTAGTGCACAGCTTTACTGTTATAATACTGTGTCAAGGATGGACTGTGGCTGTCAATGGACTAATACTGAACTGAATATATTTAATCCCTTCACGCCCAGATCTTTCCTTTGTTATGTGAAATCGATTGTTATTACCCATAAAACTACGAAAAAGTAACTAAATAAACCAAATGACGTAGCTAATGGACAAGGCTATTAAACAGGTCATATCTATATAATATTGCTGATGTTCATTAAAATCGTCGAATGGTTGTTATATTACAATGAAAATTACGTTATGGGCCTCAAGGGAGAAAAAAAAGTTAACCTCATGAGCTTCATCCTCATCCACAGAGTAAAGGTCCCCATCCAAAGAGTAAAGGTCCCCCTCCACAGAGTAAAGGCCCCCCTCCACAGAGTAAAGGCCCCCATCCACAGAGTAAAGGCCCCCATCCACAGAGTAAAGGCCCCCATCCACAGAGTAAAGGCCCCCATCCACGGTGCGATTGGCCGTGAGACTGATCCGACAGACCTGATCCAACAGACCTGATCCGACAGACCTGATCCGACAGACCTGATCCGATGGGTATCCAACTACCCACACACGATCATACCGCACCTCAAGACCAGATCAGTTGGTGATAGAAACGGTGGAGTGTTCTCATGATGGCTCTCTGCAACGAGGAATTACTTTTGATGGGAGCTGATGCCACAACTAAGGAACGTAAACATCATCCGCGCTCGCACCAGATATAATAGAGGCAGTTATTTTCTTAATTTCTTTCTGGAACACACTTCTCATATCACTTCTTATATTTTTGTTATGTTTCAACATATTAGCCCCACTGTCCCGCTCCTTGAGTTTCTCTACCAATACTTCTTAAGTTGCATTTTTCTTATATTTATCCATTTACTCTTTGCTTTTTATTTCCCACAAACATTATAGTTTCTATATAATTGGATGAATTCTGTCCAAAAGTGTTTGTCTTCAAAGAAACAATTAATCTTGGTAATCCTCTCGCGACGCTGTCAGTGGCGAAACTGACGGCTGGCCTCACGATCAGCACACTCACGGTGCGATCCGATCTGAACCGGATGAGCTGGCGGATCTAAAAACCAAACACTGCTTGGTCGCCATCCGACCAACTGTCAGTCGGTCGGACAGACCAAAATCACCCCACTCACGATCCAATCTGGTTGGATCCAACCAGATCTGTCCGATGGTCGTACGACCAGATCGCACCGTGGATGGGGGCCTTAATTTAGGGACAAGGATAATCTCAGTTTTGGTAGTGTTGGGGCAGTATTGTTCTCACAGTTCATATGTTTGCGATAAATGCTGTGCAATGAGAGTTCTTTATTTAATTATATATATGGATTCAGCTGACAACTACCATGAAAAAATCCCGGTAAGAGCAAGACTTCAACCCCTGCACAGTGACAGTGCACACGTGACACTAGCCGTGAAAATGTTACCAGTTCAAGACACTCCGAGGGTTGGAAGTCCAGTCCAATTCATATGAGAGACGGCGAGGAAAACTTGAGAATTTCTTGCGATATAAAACCCCTTATTGGTCCCTCAGCCAGTGTGTTCAAGGAAATAATTGTTTTCACTCCTTCCACGACACTACTGTATCAATTTTGGCAAGGACACTCACGTTGGATTTTAGTCCCGGCGACTCCACTTTCCCCGGCGGGCTGGGTATACCTCCGAGCGGTAGTAAGTAGTCAACATAAATTGCTCGCCGATATTAAGTATCTCAGCTACCCAGCCCGCCGGGGGAAGTGGAGTCGCCAGGACTAAGCTATCGTGAGTGCCTTGATAAACTGAATACAGTATATATAGGAGGCTCCATGGGCAATGATTATTCACAACCGAGAAGGTGGTTATAGGACAAATGAGTTAGTTAGTTAGTTACTCATTCCATTCATTAAACAAAAATTGAGGAGTACGGATTTTTAACGACTTTTTCAGCGCAAACCGTCCCCTCCCCTATCAAAAAAGATTCACATATATGATATCTTTTTGCAAATTCAGAGGGCTAACCATGAGAGCCCCCGTAAATAGAGAAAAAAACACACTACCGACGCTTTAGGCACAAACGTAAAAAGTCAGTGAGGCAGATCCAAAATCAAAACCTGGAGGGGGAGCTTTTTTTTACTCTTAGAATTCTGACCCATAGATTTGGTGAAACATTCTGCAGGAAATGTATACACAAGTGTGGTGAGCAAGGGTATACATGCCCACACATGCATACTAATACTGTATATTTGGGGAGGCGGTAGCAGAGTGGTTAGCGTCACCGGGTGGCGTTCTCGAAGACCAGAGTTCGATCCCGAGTGAGACCCATAAATCCACTTAAAATATTTATGCATCGTCGAGTGACCTAAGAACACCCACATGCCCTGCCCATTAACTCTACCTTCGATTGCGAGTGCATCGGAGGACACAGGGGGTCGGCATGAGCCTCTAATCACAGGCGTCTCTATAAAAATCCTGCCTGCGCCACCACGGGCAAGGACCAACCATCACAGCCCTCAAGTGAACCTCCAGGGCCTTCCTTCCGAGCTCTGTAAGTCACTGCCTACAGACGCTATAGGCCAAGATGTAAAAAAAAAAAAAAAAAAAAATAATAAATAAATAAATAAATAAATAAATAAATAAATAAATAAATAAATAAATAAAAAAATAAAATAAAATACACACACACACACACACACATACACACACACACCAACAAGACAAGGTTTGTGGGGTTTCAAGCATCAGAGTTGAAATTAATTGCAGGCGTGAAGGAAATGTCAGTGGTAAATTTTAAATATAATAGTGTATGAAATATAATGACTTCCATCACCACAACAACCACCATCACCATTGTCATCACACTATATTGCCACCATATACATCATCATCACCATCACTGCCAACCAACAACTTTAATTACTACTGCTGCTACTACTAATACCACTAATACTACTTCTACTTCTACTACCACTACTACTTCTATTATTATCACTATCACTACTACTACTACCACTACTATCACTACTACTACTACTACTACTACTACTTCTATTATTATCACTACCACTACTACCACTACTATCACTACTACTACTACCACTACTACTACTACTTCTATTATTATCACTCTCACTACTACAACTACCACTACTATCACTACTACTACTACTACTTCTATTATTATCACTATCACTACTATTACTACCACTACCAGCACTACTACTTCTACTACTATCACTTCTACCACCAGTACTATCACTACCACTTCTACCCCCACTACTAATATCACTACCACCACCACCACTATACCATCACTACCACCACCTTACAGCGTCATACCACACCACACTCCACAGTCAGACAAACATACCACCTTTTCCTAAACCCGCTGCCCAATATAAATAATTGAAATCTAACGTGGCGGAAGCAAACTGATACTGATCTTCCGCGAGTGGCAAGTGATGAGGAAAGGAAAACAACGGCAAGCAATCCATCCCGGAGCTCGCAGGCAGGATGGGAACGTCAAGATGTCTGCAACTCTTCACACACCAAAATATGAGGCGAGAAAATATGTGGAAAGTTTTTAAGTTTTGCACGGCGGAGGAGTCTGAGAGGAGGCAGGTGGTTTGAGTCTGAGGGGAGGCAGGTGGTTTGTGTCTGAGGGGAGGCAGGTGGTTTGTGTCTGAGGGGAGGCAGGTGGTTTGTGTCTGAGGGGAGGCAGGTGGTTTGTGTCTGAGGGGAGGCAGGTGGTTTGAGTCTGAGGGGAGGCAGGTGGTTTGAGTCTGAGGGGAGGCAGGTGGCTTGAGTCTGAGGGGAGGCAGGTGGCTTGAGTCTGAGGAGAGGCAGGTGGTTTGTGTCTGAGGGGAGGCAGGTGGTTTGAGTCTGAGAGGAGGCAGGTGGTTTGAGTCTGAGGGAGGCAGGTGGTTTGTGTCTGAGGGGAGGCAGGTGGTTTGTGTCTGAGGGGAGGCAGGTGGTTTGAGTCTGAGGGGAGGCAGGTGGTTTGAGTCTGAGGGGAGGCAGGTGGTTTGTGTCTGAGGGGAGGCAGGTGGTTTGTGTCTGAGAGGAGGCAGGTGGTTTGTGTCTGAGAGGAGGCAGGTGGTTTGTGTCTGAGGGGAGGCAGGTGGTTTGTGTCTGAGGGGAGGCAGGTGGTTTGTGTCTGAGGGGAGGCAGGTGGTTTGTGTCTGAGGGAGGCAGGTGGCTTGAGTCTGAGGGGAGGCAGGTGGTTTAGTTTTAAGGGAAATTCGGCCAAACACAACACGTTACTGCGGCGGTGAAGAAATGAAAGCAACCAAAATGCAAGGGACGATAAGGCGAAAGTTGCTGAAGTCCAACATATTATAAAGTTTTGAAGGGTAATTCTGGTGTTCTCATTCTCTTTAAAGGTTTAGTTTTAAGGACTCGAGGCTTTAGCGGCACCACACAACACGTTACTGCGGCGGTGAAGAAATGAAAACCGCGAAAATGCAAGGGACGATAAGGCGAAAGTTGCTGAAGTCCAACATATTATAAAGTTTTGAAGGGTGGTGATTCAGGCGTTCTTTCAAGATTTAGTTTTAAGGACTCCAGGCTTTAGCGGCACCACACAACACGTTACTGCGGCGGTGAAGAAATGAAAGCAACGAGAATGCAAAGGACGATAAGGCGAATGCTGCTAAAGTCCAATAGCTGTGATTTAATAAGTGAATTAAATGAATAGTGAAATTAATGAATAGATGCTATAAAGTGTGATTTTGGCGTTGTCCTTCCCTTGCCTTCTCCATGACAGAAATTTAACCCTTACTCCCTTCCTTCTATGGCCTAAATATATGGGTTGTTTTTCATTTTACATCACGAGGGACTGGCCAAGGGTATAAAAGGGAATAAAAGGTCCGCTGAATGCTAGTCGTCCATTATTACACTTCTTCCTAACATTTAAATCTCTTTCTTGTAGTGCTAATATAAGTTTTCTAATATATCTGTTTCTATCTATTAATGCTGTGTCTGGTTTTAACACTCGCAAAGCTCACAGTCCCTCCTGCTGTGCCTCAAGACTGTACTTCCCTGCTCACTGCTTATTTTCCTGTTTCCCTGCTCACACTCTGCTTATTTTCCTGCTTCCCTGCTCACACTCTGCTTATTTTCCTGCTTCCCTGCTCACACTCTGCTTATTTTCCTGCTTCCCTGCTCACACACTGCTTATTTTCCTGCTTCCCTGCTCACACACTGCTTATTTTCCTGCTTCCCTGCTCACACACTGCTTATTTTCCTGCTTCCCTGCTCACACACTGCTTATTTTCCTGCTTCCCTGCTCACACTCTGCTTATTTTCCTGCTTCCCTGCTCACACACTGCTTATTTTCCTGCTTCCCTGCTCACTCTGCTTATTTTCCTGCTTCCCTGCTCACACTCTGCTTATTTTCCTGCTTCCCTGCTCACACTCTGCTTATTTTCCTGCTTCCCTGCTCTCACACTGCTTATTTTCCTGCTTCCCTGCTCACACTCTGCTTATTTTCCTGCTTCCCTGCTCACACTCTGCTTATTTTCCTGCTTCCCTGCTCACACACTGCTTATTTTCCTGCTTCCCTGCTCACTGCTTATTTTCCTGCTTCCCTGCTCACACTCTGCTTATTTCCTGCTTCCCTGCTCACACTCTGCTTATTTTCCTGCTTCCCTGCTCACACTCTGCTTATTTTCCTGCTTCCCTGCTCACAACTGCTTATTTTCCTGCTTCCTGCTCACACTCTGCTTATTTTCCTGCTTCCCTGCTCACACTCTGCTTATTTTCCTGCTTCCCTGCTCACTGCTTATTTTCCTGCTTCCCTGCTCACACTGCTTATTTTCCTGCTTCCCTGCTCACACTCTGCTTATTTTCCTGCTTCCCTGCTCACACTCTGCTTATTTTCCTGCTTCCCTGCTCACACTGCTTATTTTCCTGCTTCCCTGCTCACACACTGCTTATTTTCCTGCTTCCCTGCTCATACTCTGCTTACTTTCCTGCTTCCCTGCTCACACTCTGCTTATTTTCCTGCTTCCCTGCTCACACTGCTTATTTTCCCGCTCAATCAACACTGGTAAGGAAAGGGAGGGAGAAGTAGCCAACTATTTAACCCCTTGAGGCCCAGAACGTAATTTCCATTATAATTTTGCTATATACCATAAGACGATTTTTAGTGAGTATAAGCAATATTTTATAGCTATGACCGGTTTAGTATCCGTGTCCACAAGTTAATTTGGTATATTCAGTCACCTTTCGTAATTTTATGGCTCACAGATAATATTATATAGCAAAGGAAAGATCTGGGCGCGAAGGGGTTAATAAGGTAGAAACAAAAGTGATTCGGTTTTTCCAGTTACTTTCCCTCAAATGGTTGCCCTTCAGTTTCACGGTCATGTAATATTGCAGCACTTTACTAACTTCAACTTATATTTTCAAGACTAATATTCTTCTTTGCGTTACTGCATCCCTGCCTCCACCCTTTACGCGGCCACACTACATAAAGAGTCGGCTTGTTATCCTTCCTCGGTCCATCTCACTACTCGTAAACACATGGCCTTACTTTGTTATCTCTCTCTGTCTCTGTCTCTGTCTCTCTCTCTCTCTCTCTCTCTCTCTCTCTCTCTCTCTCTCTCTCTCTCTCTCTGTGTCTCTGTCTCTGTCTCTGTGTCTCTGTCTCTCTGTGTCTCTGTGTCTCTGTGTCTCTGTCTGTTTATCTCTCTCTCTCTCTCTCTCTCTCTCTCTCTCTCTCTCTCTCTCTCTCTCTCTCTCTCTCTCTCTCTCTCTCTCTCTCTCTCTCTCTCTCTCTCTCTCTCTCTCTCGCTTTCACTTGCTTTCTCTCGCTTTCTCTCGCTTTCTCTGTCGCTTTCTCGCTCTCTGTCGCTCTGTCTCTTGTCTCGTTTTTACTTTCTCTCACTACTTTCGTTAGGGAAGACTGTTCGCCCACCTGGCTTAAGCATCATCTGTCCCGGCTCTTCATGGCTTTCATCAACACAGCCCGGAAAATTAACTAACCAGGATCCTTTTGATGCTCCCTTACAGGTTTTTCCCCGTTTTAGAGAGTATCCATGAGAACTTTTCATCCAAATTTGTTTAACCCCTTCACACCCAGATCTTTCCTTTGCTATAAAAAAATGTATGTTGTTGAGCCATAAAATTACGAGAAATAACTGAATATACCAGATTAGTTAGTCGCAAGGATACTAAACAGGTCATATCTATTAAATAATGCTTATAATCACTAAAAATCGTCTAATGGTGCCCAAATTGCAATGGAAATTACGTTCTGGGTCTCAAGGGGTTAAGTGGACCTTGGACAAACACCTTTATTTATTTCCTTTTAATACCTTATCTTATTTATTATATTTTCTTTACAAACACCTTTACTTATCTATTCACTTAGAAAATGGGTATGCACGGTATTAGCCCCATGCAGCCCTTCACACACGGACCCGAACCACTCCTAACTACCGAACGCTCGTCAGAGAGGCAGAGTATCAAGGGAATTGGGCAGTTAGCTCACGCCCTTTGTAACAACAGACTAGGCGATTCAACCCTAGTTCGGATCCACTGGCCTAAATCAAGGTGTGTGCATGTGTGTGCGTGTGCGTGTAAGCCAACAAAATCTGCTTCACCTTTGAAAAATAATCACAAAATATGACACAGCACCTGAAAACACGACAACTAATACAACAATGAACGCCGGAATACAGACTTACCTTCCGCCGCTGGAGTCAGAGCCGGAGACAGCTGGGTGATGCTTGATACAGGGGGCCCTACAGTCTTATCTAACGCTCACCCTGTAAAGTAAGGAAGAAAAAGGGGACATTGAGAACACAGCGCAGTAAATCTATAACAAGTGTGAGAAAATAGTCCTAGTAGTGGTAGTAGTAGTAGTAGTAGTAGTAGTAGTAGTAGTAGTAGTAGTAGTAGTAGTAAAAGTAGTTGTAGTAGTAGTAGGAAAAGTAGTTGTAGTTGTAGTAGTAGTGGTAGTAGTAGAAGTAATAGTAGTAGTAGTCCTAGTAGTAGTAGTGGTAGTGGTAGTAGTAGTAGTAGTAGTAGTAGTAGTAGAAGTAGTAGTAGTAGTAGGAAAAGTATGTAGATAAATATCACAGAAATAATCAGTCCGCCACGCACAACCTGTCAACACATAAGAACATCAGAAAATAAGGAAGCTACAAGAGGCCGCGAGACCTACATGTGGTAATCCTTTTTTTTCTGGGGGAGCAAAAAAATACATGTAACTGAAAAAAACAATGAAAAACTACATAATATACAAAAATTGAGAAAAAAAAAGAACTACCCATATGTAACCCTGATGGGAGATAATTTTTTTTTTATATATAATTGAGAGAAATGACTTATGTAAATTACTTATGCCCCACCAACAGTTTTGTGCATAGTCTGTGAGGGAGGAAAGCGTAGTCGATGGGAAGACATCAATAATTAGACCTATGGGGACAACAATACGTCAGTCATGTTATGTCTGCTGTCAGTCTCATCAATATTACGAGTGACTGTTGAGAATGACGAGGGAGGGAGAGGGAGAGGGAGAGGGGGAGAGGGGGGGAGAGAGAGAGAGAGAGAGAGAGAGAGAGAGAGAGAGAGAGAAGAGAGAGAGAGAGAGAGAGAGAGAGAGAGATAAAGCGACAGACAGATAAAGCGACAGAGACAGATAAAGCGACAGAGACAGATAAAGCGACAGAGACAGATAAAGAGAGAGAGAGAGAGAGAGAGAGAGAGAGAGAGAGAGAGAGAGAGAGAGAGAGAGAGAGAGAGAGAGAGACATGCAATCAGGTGATGTTGATGAGGGATTGAGGGAGCACCGTGGGGAGGGCAGTGCAGGGCCAGGGGAAATAAGGGAGGAGCAGCAACTACGAGGCTCTTTGTTGTGCCTCCAGCGATCCCCAAACACCTTTATCCCCCCTTCCCTTACCTGCCTTACCTTACCTTCCCTTCCCTCCCCTCATTTATCTTCCCTGCCTCCCTTCCCTCTTACTCTCCCCTCCCTCCCTTCCCTCCCTCCCTCCCTTCACTTCCCTAATTCTCTCCCCTCCCTCCCCTTACCCGCTTTACTGCTTGATACGAACACCTGTAGCACACACACACACATATCCGCAGACACACACACGCAGTCACACACACACACAGTCACACACACACACAGTCACACACACACACAGTCACACACACACACACACAGTCACACAGTCACACACACACACACACAGTCACACACACACACAGTCACACACACACACACAGTCACACACACAGTCACACACACACACACACACACACACACACACACAGTCACACAGTCACACAGTCACACACACACACACACATCAATAACAGTAGAAAAGTATATTGTTCTTTTTTTTTCTCCCTTCGTCCTATGCTTTAAAAAGAACAAACATTGCATCTCTCTCTCTCTCTCTCTCTCTCTCTCTCTCTCTCTCTCTCTCTCTCTCTCTCTCTCTCTCTCTCTCTCTCTCTCTCTCTCTCTCTCTCATTCACACAGTTAACGCACACAAAGGCACTGCGATGGACAATTTTCCTCTGATGGGTGTTGACAACTGAGTGAACGGGTGAGTGTAGAAGGGAGGCAGGGTGACAGGGTGGTAGAGATACAGGGAGGCAGGGTGACAGGGTGGTAGAGATACAGGGAGGCAGGGTAGTAGATACAGGGAGGCAGGGTGACAGGGTGGTAGAGATACAGGGAGGCAGGGAGGCAGGGTGACAGGGTGGTAGAGATACAGGGCGGCAGGGTGACAGGGAGGGAGGCAGGGTGACAGGGAGACAGGGTGGTAGGGAGGCAGGGTGACAGGGAGACAGGGTGGTAGGGAGACAGGGTGGTAGGGTGACAAATTGGTAGAGACAGGGAGGCAGGGTGGTAGGAAGGCAGGGTGACAGGGAGGCAGGGTGACAGATACAGGGAGGCAGGGTGACAGGGTGGTAGAGATACAGGGAGGCAGGGTGACAGGGTGGTAGGGGAGCAGGGTGACAGGGTGGTAGGGAGGCAGGGTGACAGGGTGGTAGGGAGGCAGGGAGGCAGGGTGACAGGGTGGTAGAGATACAGGGTGGTAGGGTGGTAGTAGATACAGGGAGGCAGGGTGACAGGGAGACAGGGTGACAAGGAGACAGGGTGGTAGTAGATACAGGGGGGCAGGGTGACAGGGTGGTAGGGACACAGGGTGGTAGGGAGACAGGGTGGTAGGGAGACAAATTGGTAGAGACAGGGAGGTAGGGAGACAGGGTGGTAGGGAGACAGGGTGACAGGGTGGTAGGGAGACAGGGTGGTAGGGAGACAGGGTGGTAGGGAGGCAGGGTGGTAGGGTGACAAATTGGTAGAGACAGGGAGACAGGGTGGTAGGGTGGTAGGGAGGCAGGGAGGCAGGGTGACAGGAAGGAAAGATATGGCATAAGTTATCTGAGTCATTATTCTTTTCCATGAGCATTTTTTCTCATAAGTGTGTGTGTGTGTGTGTGTGTGTGTGTGTGTGTGTGTGTGTGTGTGTCATTCAGTCATGGTCTTGTCCACGCAAACCGGACTCGCGATCGCCAGTTTTACCCTCCCGGCGGCATATTCCTGTTCTTTATGCGAGTACGTGGTTTCCGAGTGAAGACGCATGGCTGTATATATAGCTCCGAAACTAAACACAGGATTTTCTCGAAATACCCTCATTGTGATTCCTACACAAAGTATTCATTAGAAGACCAGGAAAACCTAACCTACCCTAGCCGTAACCTAACGTAACGTAACCTAACGTAACGTAACCTGACTTGTTCAAGAGTAAACGCCACATACTCCTCCAGAAAACGGGAATATGCCGCCCGGCGCAAGCTTTGGGCTCATTATTACCGATCTTTGGGTAATGCTGGGACCTCACACACCACACCCTCTATCCCCTTGCTAATGGGGGACAGTAACCGCCCGAATTCGTCAGTCAAAAATCCCCGGGAGCAGCGAGGATTCGAACCGGTTAACCACAATGGCTCGCCGACGCGCTATCCACTTGACCATCGTGGCGGTGTAAACCTACCTATCGTGTGTGTGTGTGTATTTGTGTGTGTGGGTGTGGGTGTGTGTGGGTGTGTGTGTGTGGGTGGATGTGCGCGGGTGGATGTGCGTGGGTGGATGTGCGTGGGTGGGTGTTAAAAATTGCACCATACGGCTGTTAAGCAAATGAGGGATTTAACAAAAGGATGAAAGCAATAAAAGTGATGAGCTCCTATAAAGTCACAATACAAATTAGGACACACTCACACTCTACACTCTTCACTCTTCACTCTTCACTCTTCACTCTTCAACTCTTCACTCACACTCTCTCACTCATTATAAAGCACGCTAATAGGACTGATGCATTGAGGCAGACACCAACAACTGTACTCTCCAAACAACCTCCTCTAAGTATCCATCACTAAACACTATTACCTTATATTTCACTAGCTTTCAAGATGATCATAAAAGCACTTCAGAAATAGTAATAGTCGTAGCAGTAAGCGAGGTCAATGAGGGGACAAAGGCTTCTCATTATTCATGTTATTCAGAAATACTATTAACATTCATTGTTTTCGTACAAATTTTAGTTTGTAATAGTCTAGCTTTTTTTAAGTAATATCTAAGTAATGTATATACGACTACGAATATTAGTAAACTATAAACAATGTAGGAATTTGCAATGCCATATTTTTGAGATTTATGCCGGCTATTTTTTTCGATGATAAATACTTTATTTTCACCCCAAATTACCCGTCGATTTAACCCCTTAACGCCCAGATCTTTCCTTCGCTATATGAAATCGTCTGTTAGCCATAAAATTACGAAAAAGTAACTTAATATACCAAATTAGTTAGTAGACAAGGATATTAAACAGGTCATATCTATAAAATATTGCTTATATTCACTAAAAAACGTCTAATGGTACCCAAATTACAATGGAAATTACGCTCTGGGTCTCAAGGATTTAAACATCTGTCTGTTTTATGGGGTACCCTTAACTATGATCTCAGTTAAGCATTTGTCTTTTTATCGCTTCAAATACTACACAGTCCACCTATTCATTTGTTAAGTCTATCTATACGTCTGCCTACCTATCTATTAACTTAACTATCTACCCACCTTTCTATCTATCTATCTACCAATACGAGGTCAGTGAAGAAGCCGAGGAGGAGCAGGTCACCCGTGATGGAAGGAAGGAAGGGAGAGAAGGGAAGAAAGGCATTGAACTGGTACACACACAAACAGTCACACACACACACACAGTCACACACACACAGACAGTCACACACACGCACACAAACAGTCACACACACACAAACAGTCACACACACACAAACAGCCACACACACACAAACAGCCACACACACACAAACAGCCACACACACACAAACAGCCACACACACAAACAGCCACACACACACACACACAAACAGTCACACACACACAAACAGTCACACACACACACAGGCACACACACACAAACAGTCACACACACAGTCACACAGTCACACACACACACACAGTCACACACAGTCACACACACACAGTCACACAGTCACACAGTCACAGTCACACACACACACACACGGTGAATTTTAAGACGCCACTGCCCCTTGTCGCCCTTCGATAACCTTTAAATGACCCACAACAAGTACTTATATCGAAGCTTGACTATTGAAGGAAAAGAATAGCGGGGACTACTCACCCTCCTCTCTTGACTACACTCATCCACTCTTGACTACACTCATCCACTCTTGACTACACTCATCCACTCTTGACTACACTCATCCACTCTTGACTACACTCATCCACTCTAAACAAACTATATTATTGTCACAAAAATATACAGTACTATTTCAAGTATAATAAGTAATTCAATAATACAGTCTACTCACTTAATACAGAGTGGTTGTCGTGCCTGGTACCGCCACTCTAACAGTCACCCTGTCCCTCCAAGCCCGTGGTTGTGATCAGAGTACTTACTAAGGGATAGCGAACCCAGGGTCTTGTACTGGAAGCCCGGTGATATATTTATGGCGTCACTCGCATGGCTTCTTGACGAGTGTGCTGTAGTATACACGTCCGTTGGGCACAATCACTTATAGGTATGTATTTACTTCTGCTGTTTATTCCTGGACGGTCGGTTAGCAACTGCCGCCCTGCCTTCCCGCTGCGGCGTCACTGATTGCCTTAGCGAGTCAAAACATTCGAGTGACCGAAACTAAACACTTAACCCTTGCTTAGACACACATACGAAACATACGAGTGACCGAAACAATAACAGCCTCTTCCCCTACTTTATTAAACTCTCGACGACTTCTCTGCTGTGATGAAATAATAATAAGTAATCATTAGTTACTTACTCTATTAGGAACCCTTATTATATACAAATAGTTACGTTAGGCACCAACTCTCTACTACTGGTTCGAGTTGATTCGTAGCTTCAACTCAGTATTCTCTCTCTCTCTCTCTCTCTCTCTCTCTCTCTCTCTCTCTCTCTCTCTCTCTCTCTCTCTCTCTCTCTCTCTCTCATAGTAAAGTTTCCCTAACGTAATGCAGATGGCGTTATATCCCGGTGGGTTGGAATATCCCCCCCCCCACAAACACACACACACAACCGAGAAGTCCCGGGTTCGATCTCCGGGCGGAGCGAAGACAGACGGGCGGTCTTCTTAAAACCCGAGCCCCCGTCCACCCAGCAGTGAATGGGTAACGGGTGTTAGCCGGGGTTTGTGACCCGCCTCCCGGGGGGGTGGCTTCGGCCAACACTAAGGATGAATGATAAAAAAATTTGATATGGAGACGGGGCCATACAAGCGTTGCTCAGGCCCTGTAAAATACAACTAGATGAATACAACTAGATGAATACACACACACACACACACACACACACACACACACACACACACAAACATTAAGTAGCACCATACAAAGAAATGCAGAGATAAAAAAACAGTGAAAATAAACATACTGCAGGAGAACGACGTGACCAGGAAATCGGAAGAGAAAAAAACAGGAAGAAGGCGTGGGAAATACCGGGAGGAGGAGGAAGAGGAGGAGGAGGAGGAGGAGGAGGAGGAGGAGGAGGAGAGGAGGAGGAGGAGAGGAGGAGGAGAGGAGGAGGGAGGAGAGAGGAAGAGGAAGAGGAGGAGGAGGAGGAGGAGGAGGAGGAGGAGGAGGAGGAGGAGGAGTGCGTAAGAGAATACGAGGAATCATGCAAGATTGTGGAGGGTGTGTGAAAGATTTTGCCTTGACCAATCTCGGACATACCGCTACGAGGAGAGGGAGGAGGAGGAGAGGAGGAGGAAAGAGTTTACAAGGAAGTGGCGCCATCAGAAATTATGAATGGATGAAAGAATGAATAAACAAACGTCAAGGCAACTAGGAAATTTAGTGGACATGTGAATGAGCGAGGAGGAGGAGAGGAGGAGGAGGAGGAGGAGGAAGAGGAAGAGGAAGAGGAAGGGAGGAGGAGGAGGAGGAGGGGAGGAAGAGGAAGAGGAAGGAGGAGGAGGAGGAGGAGGAGGAGGAGGAGGAGGAGGAGGAGGAAGAGGAAGAGGAAGAGGAGGAGGAGGAGGAGGAGGAGGAGGAGGAGGAGGAGAGTGTTGACGAAAGGCTCAAGTGTTCTTAGTAGCCTCGCCTACAATAATGAGATCGTAAATGCAGGTCATGAAAAGACTCACGCACGCCCACACACACACACACACACACACACACACACACACACACACACACACACACACACACACACATATGCATACACACACATCACACACACACACACACCATGAAAGGCACAAAAACACAACTGTGGTGAACGAGAGAGAGAGAGAGAGAGAGAGAGAGAGAGAGAGAGAGAGAGAGAGGAGAGAGAGAGAGAGAGAGAGAGAGGAGAGGTAACAGATCAGATCAAAACGTTTAGTAGTGAATAATGTACACATTATACATAATACATATATAATTAAGGGTACAAAATAGACCAAGGGCGCACCCCCCATGCAGGTTGCATAGGAAGGATTGCCATGATTAATGAAGTTAGATAGTAAATTTGTTAATTACATTTAGATATGCATATACATAAGATTATGCTATGTTACATATATATTTATTTTTTATTTTTTAAGTCCTTTATGAAGCATTGGCAAAGTTTGGGTGACTATTTTTGACTTGGATAAGGTTACATGGTTGTAGATAATAGTGCAGCAGCCCAGCATAGGAGGCATTGACACAGCCGCCTCTGAAAAAGATCATTTCTTGACATTCCATTACATAATGGCGGAGTGTGTGCTTCTCTTCTGTTTTACACAGGTTACATTTTTTCATATTGATGTTGTCACTGCCAGCTACCTCCCACATGTACTTATACCCTAACCTTAGCCTAGTATAACACACCTGCTGGCGCCTAGTAATTAGTCCATTTTGTATGTAGTGGGGTTGACACCCTTTTGTTAGGTCCATATATGTAGTGAGAGAACCAGACTGACCGAGCATGCTGTCAATATGTCTCTTAGTAGAGAGAGAGAGAGAGAGAGAGAGAGAGAGAGAGAGAGAGAGAGAGAGAGAGAGAGGAGAGAGAGAGAGAGAGAGAGAGAGAGAGAGAGAGAGAGAGAGAGAGAGAGAGAGAGTAATGTTGACATATGCTACCCTGGCGTCGATGATTTATTAGCCTTACCATAAAGCCAAACAGTGTGTGTGTGTGTGTGTGTGTGTGTGTGTGTGTGTGTGTGTGTGTTGTGGTGTGTGTGGTGTGTGTGTGTGTGTGTGTGTGTTGTGGGTGTGTGTTGTGTGTGTGTGTGTGTGTGTGTGTGTGTGTTGTGTGTGTGTGTGTGTGTGTACTCGTAGAAGTACGTGTGATGGATGGATACCAGGGCACAATAACACATACATACAGACACACACACACACACACCACACACACACACACACACACACACACACACACACACACACACCTGGGACGCCTGGACGGTTCGGTGGGTTAGAGCGTCAGGCACCATTCTGTGGTCCGGCGTTCGATCCCAGGCCGATCGATTACCGGGGATTTTTCCGCTGAGAAATTCGGGCGGTTACTGTCCCCCTTGAACAAGGGGATGGGGATGTGTGGTGTGTGAGGTCCCAGCATTACCCTAAGATCGGTCATAATGAGCTCCAAGCTCGCGCCGGGAGGTGTGAAACTGGCGATCGCAAGTCTGACTCGCGTGGACAAGACCATGACACACACACACACACACACACACACACACACACACACACACACACACACAACCACACACACACACACACACACCTGCACACACACACACACACACACACACCTGCCACACCACACACACACACACACACACACACACACACACCTGCACCAGATCTACACATTGAAAGGACATGCATAGCGGTGAATGGGGCGAGAGGGGGCGATCAGCTGACCTAAGCTAACAAACTACACAACAGGAAGGACACCATAAAAGGCACATCAAATAGTGACCTCACACCTGACCTGACCTGACAAATGACCTCCCCTAACATAACTAACCTAAACTAACCTACCCTACCCTACCCTGCCCTAACCTAACCTAACCTAACCTAACCTAACCTAACCTAACCTAACCTAACCAACCCTAACCTAACCTAACCTACCCTAACTTAGCCTAACCTAACCTAACCTACCCTAACCTAACCTAACCTAAAGCGAACTACAGAACAGGACGAACAACATAGTCCGCACGTCAAATACACTATCCCGTACACAACGTAATAATAAAAACAAGAGGAGAGGAAAGGAAGGGAGAACTAGTGAGAAAGACTTTTATTAAGAACATGAAAAACAGGACATGACGAAAAAGCAGCATCTCTCCTAGTCTGACAAAAATACCTCTACACGAAATACTCATGAATAGATTGCGTGTTGTGACGAAACTGACGTGAAAAAGCAGAGAGGGTGAAAAGGAAAAAAAAATGCTTCGTGGAAAAAAATGTGAATGGATTGCGAAGTGGCGAAAAAAAGGCTGATGAGACAGTTGAATAAAGTGGTGTGTGTGTGTGTGTGTGTGTGTGTGTGTGTGTGTGTGTGTGTGTGTGTGTTTGTGTGTGTGAGAGAGAGAGAGAGAGAAAGAGAGAGACGTATTCAGTTTAAATGAAAATGGGAAGGAGATGAGAGTAGAGAGAGAGAGAGAGAGGAGAGAGAGGAGGGGGAGGAGAGAGGGAGGGAGAGAGAGAGAGAGAGTGAGAGGGGGAGAGAGAGAGAGAGAGAGAGAGAGAGAGAGAGGAGGAGGGAGAGAGTAGAGGAGGAGGGAGAGAGAGGAGGAGTGAGAGATGGAGAGGAGGTAGAGGAGAGAGATGGGGGGGGGGGGATGGGAGGGGAGGGAGGAGAGAGACTTATAAAAGATAATTGAAAGCTTGTATGAAAAACTAAACGTAAACTTATAAAACTTGATGACAAAAAAAAAAAAAACACGAAACAAAAAGACTACACGAGAAGATTCTACATCAAGTAAAGAAAAATAGAGTGAAAAATTATACAAAATATTCATCTGAGAAATAATACAGACGACTATATGAAAACTAACAGAGAAGAAGTGTGATGAGATTATGAAGCTGAACCTAACATACACACAAGCACCTAAGACAAGTGATCTGATAAGAAGCATGAAGTATAACAAGTAAATAAGCTATCATTAACCTCTTCCACATTCTCTTAAGGGGTACCTGGAACTGTCGCATAGGAACACTCGCCGACGTCGTCCGAGTTGTTCTTTTTGAACGCGCGAGAGTTCACTATTTTTCACGAGTCGCCGAGTGTCCTATTTTTAACGCGGCGAGTGTCTTTTTTTTACCCCGTCGGCGAGTATTCCTATTACACGCGGCGAGTGTTCCTATTTTTCACGTCGGCGAGGTTCCATAAATTTATTCAGTCCGAGTGTACCTATTTTTCAGTCGACCGAGGTTCCATTTTCACGTCGGCGAGGGTTCATTTTTAGAGTCGGGAAGTCCTATTTTTCACGTCGGCGAGTGTCCATTTGCACGGCGGCGGAGTGTTCTATTTTCACGTCGGAGAGATGTTCCTATTTTGCAAGTCGGCGAGTATCTAGTTTCACGCGGCGAGTGTTCTATTTTCACAGTACGGCGAGGTTCCTAGTATTTAAAGTCGCCGAGTGTTGCCTATTTTTCACGAGCGAAGTGTTCATATTTTCCCGTCAGGCGAAGTATTCCGTATTTTAAAGCGTCGGCGAGGTTCTATTTTCTCACGTCGGCGAAGGTTCCTATTTTTCACTCGCCGAGTTTCCTATTTTTATATCCGAGGTTCTATTTTTCACGCGGCGAGGTTCCTTATTTTCACGTCGGCGAATGTGTCCTATTTTTCACGTCGCCGAGTGTTCCTAGTTTTTCGTAGCGGAGGTTACTATTTTTCACG
Organism: Chionoecetes opilio; assembly: GCA_016584305.1. Classification (NCBI taxonomy): domain Eukaryota; kingdom Metazoa; phylum Arthropoda; class Malacostraca; order Decapoda; family Majidae; genus Chionoecetes; species Chionoecetes opilio. The sequence continues at coordinate 852,374 of JACEEZ010023598.1, forward strand.
TCGGCGAGTGTTCCAATTTTTCAGTCGCGGAGTGTTCCATTGTACACGTCGGCGAGTGTTCCTATTTCTACGTCGGCGAGTGTTCCTATTTTTCACGTCGCGAGTGTTCCTATTTTTCACGTCGCCGAGTGTTCCTATTTTTCACGTTGCCGAGTGTTCCTATTTTTCACGTCGGCGAGTGTTCCTATTTTTCACGTCGGCGAGTGTTCCTATTTTTCACGTCGGCGAGTGTTCCTATTTTTCACGTCGCGAGTGTTCCTATTTTTCACGTTGCGAGTGTTCCTATTTTTCACGTCGGCGAGTGTTCCTATTTTTCACGTCGGCGAGTGTTCTCATTACCCGTGTTTCTGCATTCAGGGATTAAATACCCACAATAGCCTGAATAGTTAGGCTAGGTTATGTGGTTAGGTTAGGTTAGCTTCCTTTTCATATATTACAAGTTGAACTGTCGCCGAAAATTTCCTGGTCGGCGAGTGCTCCAAGGTTGGCGAGAGTTCTGGGTTGGTGTTTCGGCGAGAGTTCTGGGTTGGTGTTTCGGCGAGAGTTCCTATCGGCGACAGTTCCATAAACCCTCTAAAGACTAGACTTAAACCCCCAAAGACTCACCGTTAAACTCATAAGCAACAAAACCATTTTTCTGAACTTTCTTATTAATCAGGATTCAACTTTTCTATCCACAGCAACAGCGCTTTATCAACTCCGCTATTACAGAACCAGATCAAACATTTCATCCATCACTCAGTCCAGTGCAACAACTTTTGACACAGCTAACTACATAAAGCTTTAAAAAAATCAATAGAATTTTTGTTGGTATCGAGGTGAGTAGGACTACAACAAATCCCTTAAGCCGAGATCAGCTGCTTTAATGCTACCCACACTTAGTCAGGGTTAGCACACACCCACACACTATTAGGCTTATTGGTGTGTGTGTGTGTGTGTCATTCACCCATGGTCTTGTCCACGCCAGTCAGACTCACGATCGCCAGTTTCATCCTCCCGGTGCGAGCTTGGATCTTATTATTACCGATTTTTGGGTAATGCTGGGACCTCACACACCACACACACCCATCTCCTTGCTCAAGGGGGACAGTGCCATCCGAATTTCTCATTGGAAAAATCCCCGGGAATGAGCGGGGTCGGGGATCGAACGCCGGACCACAGAATGGTGCCGGACGCCCTAACCGACTGAGCCGTTCAGGCAGTTAGTTTCACAGGTGGCGTGTGTGTGTGTGTGCGTGTGCGTGTGCGTGTGCGTGTGTGTGTGTGTGTGTGTGTGTGTGTGTGTGTGTGTGTGTGTGTGTGTGTGCAGTTTCTCAACTTTACACGGAGGCAATTTAAGCGAAATTAATAATTAGGGTGATCCAAATATGTGTGATGTAACGTAGTTGGAGAAGTAACCGGCGCCTTTTTGTGTATAGTGCAGTTTTTGTTACCCTGAATACCACGTTAGGTCCCTAATGTATCAATCTTGACGACAGAGACTCGGAAAATTATGAGGTGACAAGAGTTTAGCATCACCGCCGAGTGTGATGAAGGGTTAATGTCACGTGTGTGCTCCCAGTGTTTATGTCACTAGTGCGGCAAACGTTTACATGACAAGTAAAATTCTCGAACATATTGATCAACCAACACGTATATGATAAAGGTAGACAATATAAACGCAATACAAACTGCTACTACGTATATCATATCATCTCTGCAGACCACAAGTAGCCTATAGCATCTAGTTTACATCAAAAACTCAATAAGAGAAACCGTCTATCAGAGCTGTTTTTCAGGCATTCTCAGAGAGCCAAGCAATCAGATAAAAAGAGAGAAAAAATAAACCCTGCAAATAAAGTTGTCTCTTTTCTTACCACTGAGTTAAGAAGTTGAGTAAGAAGCTTATGCAAATATTTTCATGCTTCTCATTTCCGGCAAGAAATTTCACATGCACCCAATGATGATGATGATGATGATGACTACATTAAAAAACAGACTAGACGCTTACTTCAAAGAAAATAAGTTTTAATATTGCCGCGCGAGTTCTCTTATTAACATCCACGGATTAATTATAGTGTTAGCGGTAGTTGTAGTAAGCATATTACATTCCTCTCATTCTTCACTATGAAATGTCCATGTTCCTATCCTCTTTAAGGGCATGATATTCTTTTCCAACTGTCCTCTTACATGTAGTTTGTTAGTTAATAGTATGTCGTTCAGCAGATACCCTCGTTATAGACCCATACGTTTCCTGGTATCTGTTCTTCCTTTGAATTCCTATGTATTATTCCTCCTCCTCCTCCTCCTCCTCCTCCTCCATGTAACATTGAAACACTGCATCAAATATCTCTCCCTTCCCTCCCCCCCACACCCTCCCCCTCCCCTTCCCCCCTCCTCCCCCACCCCCTCAACACACACTTTCACCACGGGGACTGCCACTCACACACTCCCCCTGTAGACCCTCCATCCTAACCTCCTTACTCCACATTCTCCTCCACTACTGATACCTATTCTCTTCCCTCTTTATTTTACCTCCATCTCCTCCTCCTCCTCCTCGTTGTTGTTCCTCCTCCTCCTCCTCCTCCTCCTCCTCCTCCTCCTCCTCCTCGTTGTTCCTCCTCCTCCTCCTCTTCTTCTCCCTAATCTTTTTGCTCCTTCATCTCATCATCATCCTTCTCCTCTTCCTCCTCCTCCTCCTCCTCTTTATCTGTCTCCTCCTCGTCTTCGTCTTTGTCCTTATACTTTCCTCCTCCTCCTCCTCCTCCTCCTCCTCCTCTCCTCTCTCCCCTCCTCCTCCTCCTCCTCCTCCTCCTTGTCATCCTTTCCTCTTCCTCCTCCTCTCACTCCTCTCCCTTTTCGTCTTTCCTTTTTCTCTTACTCTCCTGCCTTTTCGGCGGTCAGTTTTTCTCCTTACTCTAAATCCTTCTTTTCTGGCATCGTTCCATTTTGTATTCCAATTACTCTATCCTTCTTCCCCTTGCACCATTTTCCTTTCGGGGGTTTACTCTTTCAATCTTCTCTCTCTTCGTCCTGCACCAATTTTATTCCTAATCTCAAGGGCGGATATTACTCTCTCTCTCTCTCTCTCTCTCTCTCTCTTTAATACTCTTCGCAAATACCAAGAAGAGGACAATATGAATACGCAAACAGACTAAAAAATACATAAATCATTCCTTTGTGATACTGGTGTGTGTGTGTGTGTGTGTGTGTGTGTGGTGTGCGTGTGCGTGTGTGTGTGTGTGTGTGTTGTGTGTGTGTGTGTGTGTGTGTGTGAGAGGAGGGGAGAGGAAGGGAGGGATAAAGGGAGAGAGGGAAGACTACCTGTGCAGTGTCAATGTATGGGACAGAGAGGCGTGGCATGGCGAGAGGGATTAGAGAGAGAAGGGAAGGGAAGGGAAGGGAAGGGAAGGGCTGGCTGGCTGGGTGGGTGGCTGGGAAAGTCCTGACGTAACAGAGGGATACGTGATCGAGGGAGGGCACAGGAGAGAGAGAAGGCAGGGTAGACAAGAGCATTCCCGGTATATACACGTGGGGGTCCTGAACACTGACACACGCATCAGGAAACTTGATACTTGATAGTTTGTTTATTCGGCTTAGTGTAATATAATAATGTACATACTCAATTTTATAGTGTCATACAAGCCACGGTCCATTAAGCCGAAGCTCTTTTATGGACCTCACGCCATAATATTTTCGTTGTCTTTCGTGGATTACGTAGAGTGGACCATTGATAAACATTGACATACTTAATAATGTCAAGTACTAAGAGAAGTGATGATAACACTTACCGTAATATTAGTACTGGTAAAAAGTTATAATAATAAGAACATTAATAATACCCTGGAGCTGGAGTATAATAAACCTTTCAAACCTTTCAAACCTTTCAAAACCCCCGTCACACTTATTCGGAATCAGCAGGAATCTTCAGCAGGACACTTCGAATGCTGTTCTGATATTTCTGTACTTCGAATGCACCTCGAAAGTTTTGAGCATGAGCAAAATATTCGGGACAGCCACAAGAATAGACCCGAATGTTTGGGATGCAGTCATAAATTTTAGAAAGCACTTCGAATAGTCAGGTATATACTAAGAATTTTTCATTTCGACGGCATTCCGGCTCATTCGGCCTCTAGTGTGACGAGGGTATACAGGTAATAAAGAAAATAATAATTGTAATAAAAATAAAAATTAAAATAACAGCAATAAAGATCAAAATGACAATAATGATAATAATAATAATAAGATAGGACGAGAGGAATCTTTGTCTGAGAGAGATTTACACGGCAATTTTTGAAGACTTGGGGGATGAAAATTTGAAGGATGATTGGGGTACCGTTTACTACAAGAGGATAATGATATAGAGAGTGAGTGTATATACGTACGTTTATGATTATGATAGCCAAAAAAAATGAGTAGGAAGGGAAGAGGAAGAAGAGAGCGAGGAAAAGAAAGGAGTAAAGAAGAAAAAAGAGAGCGAGGAAGAAAAGAGAGAAGGAAAGAATAGAGAGAAAAAAGAGAGAGAAGAGGGAGAGGAAAAAGAGAGAAGGAAAGAAAAAGGAAGAGAAAAGAGAGAGAGGAAGGAGAGGAAGAAAAGAGAGAGAGGAAGAAAAGAGAAGAGAAAAGAGAGAGAGAAGAAAAGAGAGAGAAAAGAGAGAGAAGAGGAGAGGAAAAAGAGAGAAGGAAAAGGAAGAGACAAGAGAGATAATAGGGAGAGGAAGCACAGAGACGAAGAGAAGCAAAGGAGGAGACAAGAGACCAGTCATCACCGAGACACTTAAAGCAAACTGGAAACACTCAAGCCACACATTCTTTGCAGCGGCAGAGACAAAACACGCCGATCATTTCTTCCAAACTTTGGCTGGCGTACAAAAGCTGAGAAGTCGCAGCGAAAGGTGGCTCAGTTGGCAGCCTTTCCTTCTTCTCCTTCTTCTTCTTCTTCTTCTTCTTCTTCTTCTTCTTCTTCTTCTTCTTCTTCTTGTGACCTTTGACGCTTAGTATCGCTTCATAGGAGGTCCTCTTCAACTTCGTCTCCTGAGTTAACAATCTTGTCAACTCTTCCCTTGGCTATTTGACTTGGGATCTAAATTTTTTGTCGTCACGTCGTTGTCACCGCTTCCTCTGATCAAACGTGCCAGGCGGAGGAAGGGAAGGAGGTGTGTGTGTGTGTGTGTGTGTGTGTGTGTGTGTGTGTGTGTGTGTGTGTGTGTGTGTGTGGGTGAAGGGCGTGAGGTCCGACTCGAGGCTCCTGGCACACGTGAGGCCTTGTGGTGGTTCTCAAGGACGTGTTGCGGCTGTTTATGTCTGGGGACGCTGACGAAGGAAATGGTTGATATGGGGAAGGAGGTGGAAGAGAGGCAGAGAGCGATGGGAAGAGGAGAGGGAGTAGAGGAGTAAAGGAGTGGGGAGAGAGAGAGAGAGAGAGAGAGAGAGAGAGAGAGAGAGAGAGAGAGAGAG
>JACEEZ010023598.1:865309-870309 GCA_016584305.1 Chionoecetes opilio
ACCCACACCCACACCCACACACACACATACACGTACACACACAGTACACAAACAAACACACATACTCCCGTCCTAAAGCTAAATAGTGAATGGGTGATATTTATCTCTAAATATCTATGGTTTTATAATGTTGAATCCTAATGTTCTTGGGGAGTCAGTAGTCAAGGCTTCCCATCCTACAAGAGCCACTCGAGATGAAGCCTAACCAGGAAACGTGAAGGTTATGTTGATAGTTTTGTTTTTCCCATTCGTATTTACATGTATTCTCACGCCACGAGAGAGAGAGAGAGAGAGAGAGAGAGAGAGAGAGAGAGAGAGAGAGAGAGAGAGAGAGAGAGGAGAGAGAGAGAGAAGAGAGAGAGGAGAGAGAGAGAGAGAGAGAGAGAGAGAGAGAGAGAGAGAGAGAGAGAGAGAGAGAGAGAGAGAGAGAGAGAGAGAGAGAGAGAGAGAGAGAGAGAGAGAGAGAGAGAGAAGAGAGAAGAAGAGAGAGGAGAGAGAGAGAGAGAGGAGAGAGAGAGAGAGAGAGAGAGAGAGAGAGAGAGAGAGAGAGAGAGAGAGAGAGAGAGAGAGCTGAGAGAGACTAAGGGATCAGAGAGAGCGCCAGGCAGCACGGAGGGCGGAGTGAGAGATCAGCCTGATCCCGGGCGCAGCCAGACGGGCGGCGGCCGGGTAGAAGAAAAACAGAGAGAGAGGAGAGAGGGAGCTGAGGCTAGCACGAGGCATGCGCCTGGCTGGCAGCCGGGGGACGGGTGTCGAGGGACCCTGCCCACCCCTGCCCCCCACGCGGCACACCCCAGGACTGGATGGCGCACCACCGGCAAGGGCATGTGTGGCGCGCCATCTGGGTGGAGGTTAGTATATGGAATCCTGCTGGCTGCCCGGGGATTTTTCTTAAATTCCTGGGTTTCACTGACAAATTCGGGCGTTTACTGTGCCCCTTGAGCAAGGGGATGGGTGTGTGTGATGTGTGAGGTCCCAGCATTACCTTAAGATCTGTCATAATGAGCTTCTAGCTCGATCCGGGAGGCTGAAACTGGTGATCGCGAGTCCGGATCGCGTGGACAAGACCTTGGGTGAATGACACATCACATCACACACACACACACACACACACACACACACACACACACACACACACGTGCGCGTACGCCTGGTTACTCAGCAGGTATAGTAGGTTCGAGCCCGCTCAAGCCTCTAGGTTTTTTTTCGCAAATGAGCGGGCAGATATGTCTTCCTTGAGCAAGGGGATGGGGCGTGTGTGGTGGGTGGGGTCCCAACCTTGCCCATAGATCGGTCTCTCTTAGTTATACACTCTTTACGGGAGAAAAAAGCTGGTGATTACGAATCCAGCGCGTGATTAATACCATAGGTGAATGACACACACACACACACACACACACACACACACACACACACACACACACACACACACACACACACACACACACACGTGACAAAGCCCGTGGCACGTTTGGCATCCCTGGCGTCGCCGCGGGACAAGTGTTGCGAGGGGGGGGAGGGTGACGAGGTGCCTACAAGACGCGCACCTGACTCGCCCGGTGAACAAAGCTCCATTCATTAGCCTTGGCGTAGCCTTTCACGATCCCTGTACCCTAAGTGTGTCTCACATTACACCATTACATCTCTTTGGTTGACCCATAACACCGTAATAAAATATAACACCTCCAAGTTACAGCGTCACGTACTGCGCCAACATACACAAACATTTAAACTCACATTCTCAGGAAAATGAGTCACACTTAGTCTTTATCACCCTTTCACCACACCTCGCCCCGCCTAAGGGCTCCCCTCTGGCTGCAGGAAACCCCGCCCTCCAAGGCCGCTCAATGCCCAGACGTGGTAAGTAAATCTACTTAACTGTGTGACACTGTAAAGCGACCTAAGCGAAGAGGTTGAGCCGAAGTGGTTCTTCCTGTACGTCGCTTCTCTTCCCTCCCTGCCCCTTCCCTCTCCGGTGGCCCTCAATCCTCTTAGCCGAGGCCCCTACGTGCCTTCTGAATGCCCCACCACTACTGCCGCCGCCTTACATAACCATCCCCCCTGCACCCACTACCACCACCACCACCACATTAACCCTTGCCACCACCTGCGTCACGGCTGTATTCTAAACACTACATCGCCACCACGCCCTACGGCCCGACCCGACCTCACCTTACTGACATCATGCCCTTCTCGCCTTGCCCTCAACTCAATTAATTAAGGTGCTGGCATGACAGGTATCGGCAGCCTCTCACACACACACACTACTGCTGCCATGGATGCGTGTTCCCGGGGCGTTAGGTGACCGTCCAGCACAGATGACGGAGTGGCACGAACATTCGAACAAGGGCTGTGATGTCCCTCTGTCATGCTCAACAAATTGCCTACAAGCAGTAAGGAGCACTTCGCTATATAACCATTCCTCGCTAGTATAATTAATCCTCTCCGTATGTGTTCCGAAATAAGTACAGAGCAATGTCAACTGTATTCCAACGAAGATAAAGTGCAAATACATCCATGAAACCAAGGGATCAAACGCGCAGGCATCATAACCGGAGTCACTCCGATGGAAGGAAAATCTTCACCGCTTTATCTTTGCGTGATCAAAAACGAACTCAATCAAACATGTGACGACACTCCTTGTAAGGCTGAACGCACACCACCAGCTGCCGGGCCTCGCGTCACCGCTGAGGCAGTGTGGGCGAGATGTCAACCACACAGTGTATCTGATGTCCAGCCCGGCACGCTTCCATCTTGTTTCAGATAATGGAACTCTTGCCCCCACTAATTGGATCGCCGCAGCCCACCACTAAGAAGCATGTGCAGCCCTGTCCCCCCACCCCCTACCCCTTCCTTCCTTCCTCACTCCCTCGTCACCAGCCGCTCCAAAGGCACCCACTATACAGGGAGGAAGTTTATGTGAGTGCAAAGACTATTGTATACCGTAGTCTTTGGTCAGTGCTATCGTTAATCAGCCATGCGACCTAATGTGACCAGATTTTTTAGAAAAGAAAGAGAGCACAAGACTTCAATCCACAACAATTTCCTGCTTACGTTTCCTTCATACTTTTCACTGGGAGAATTCTTTAATAATTCTGGAGTTGATTTCAGCCTACCGTAGAACTAAGTCAGTAAGAAAGTTGGGCCAAACTAATGGTGACAAACGAGTCAAAATAAAAGGAAATCGCAATTACTAATCACTATGTACATAAGAAAGCTATATAAGAAATAATAAATAAACCGATGTAATATCATGCATATAAAGATCCCACGGAAATAAAGTATAATGAACTATGAAGAGCAACCAAAAAACACACACACACACACACACACACACACACACACACACACACACACACACACACACACACACACACACACACGCACGACACCACAACCACACACTACCTCACACGCAAGCACAAACACACACACACACATAACACGACACACACACACACATACACACACACACACACACACACACAGCACACTCACACACACACATACACACACACACAACACACACACATAAACCACCACACACACCACACACACACACACACACACACACACACACACACACCACACAAACACACAAACACACACACACACACACACACCACACACACACACACACACACACGCACACGCACACACACATAACACACACCACACATATAACACACACACGCACACACACACACACGCACATAACACACACACACACACACACACACACACACACACACACCACACACACACACACACACACATACACACACCCCCACACATATATATAACCACCACACGCACACAAAAAACACCACACTAACAACACACACACACACAACAACAGCAAGACGCACGTACCATCGTCCCTTTTTCCTCTATTACCCCGCTTGCCATGACCTAAAAAAGTGACCAATTTGTCTGGGGGATAAAAAATAAAAATAAGAAAGACTGCCTTTGATCTGCTTGGAAGGAAAGAAAACGGGAGATGGAGGTTGTTTTATCCTCTTTTCATTTTGTCCTTTATGGGAACGGATACATCCTCTCTCTCTCTCTCTCTCTCTCTCTCTCTCTCTCTCTCTCTCTCTCTCTCTCTCTCTCTCTCTCTCTCTCAGTAATATATGATAGAGGATACCTAATTATTATCATCATCATCATCATCATCATCATTATCATCACCACTGCCGTCCTCATCATTATCATCATCAGCGCCATTACAAGTTTCCCTCCCTGAACACGTAAACAACTCGAGATCCAAGTCAAACAAACATGTGTAGAATGCAAACTCATTGTAACAGATAAGATAATAAGATAACACACACACACACACACACACACACACACACACACACACACACACACACACACACACACACACACACACACAGACACACACACACCACCTTTTAAATCAGGGTATTGCAGGAGGGACAATAAAAACAAAAAACTCAGACGAAGCATCCGTGGTCGCCCTCCCTCCCCTTCTCTAGTGTGTATCTTCTTCTTCTTCTTCTTGTGACCTTCGACGCTTAGTATCGCTTCATAGGTCCTCTTCAACTTCGTCTCCTTCGTTAACAAATTTGGCGGCAACACTTCCCTGGGCTATTTCACCTGGGGTACACAAACAGTTTCATTACCGTCCATAACACTACAGTCGCCACTGCCCTAATGTCGCCAGGCGCCATAGATCACAAATGTTAGCAGCACTATAGACTTGTATGTGCCACTAAAGACAGGTACATGATATACACTACTGTGCATGCCTCTTCAGTGGCACATACAAGTTTATAATGATGCTAAAATTTATAATATGTGGCGCCTGGCGACATTAGTGCAGTGGCGACTAGTGTTATTGACGGTATTTTCGGTTGAGGTGGCGATGGTGGCGGCGGGTGGTGGCGGTTTATGGAACTGTCGCCGATGGGAATTCTCGCCGAAACAACAAACTAGAACTCTCCGACGTGGAAATTTTAACCTAACCTGGACAA
>JACEEZ010023598.1:875309-945309 GCA_016584305.1 Chionoecetes opilio
CATTTTGCCCATAACTATAATATTAATAGCAAGAGATTGACAAAGAAAATCCCCCCCTCTCTCTCTCTCTCTCTCTCTCTCTCTCTCTCTCTCTCTCTCTCTCTCTCTCTCTCTCTCTCTCTCTCTCTCTCTCTATCTATCTCATCAACATCAACACGATAAGCCACGTAGGATCACTAGGAATATGTGTGTGTGTGTGTGTGTGTGTGTGTGTGTGTGTGTGTGTGTGTGTGTGTGTGTGTGTGTGTGTGTGTGTGTGTGTGTGTGTGTGTGTGTGTGCTTATAGGGTTCATCCTTGAACTCTACGCCCTCTACCTCAATCTCCTCCTCCTCCTCCTCCTCCTCCTCCTCCTCCTCCTCCTCCTCCTCCTCCTCCTCCTCCTCCTTTTTGTCTCATTCTTAACGCTCAACTCCTTTATCACTGACATTAGTTTATCCTCCTCCTCCTCCTCCTCCCTCCTCCTCTCCTCCTCCTCCTCCTCCTCCTCCTCCTCCTCCTCCTCCTCTTATCCTCTGCAATTCCTCATATCTTTCCCTCCTCTCTGCTGCAGGCTGTCGGAGGCTTTTTATGGTTCATTATTGCAACCACCTTCCTCCCGCTGCAAAACCTTTATTTCGCTACATTCCCTATCATTTTTCGTTCTCTTCCCTTCAGGCTGGTCTTCGCTTCACTATTTATTTACCGCCGCGTCTTCCTCCTCCTCTTCCTCCTCTTCTCCTTTCTTCTTCTCTTTCTCTTTTTTTCTCCTTTTTCTTTCTATCTTTTCTCCTTCCTATTTTTTCCTCTCTCTTTTCTTCCATCTTCCTCTATCTTTTCCTCCTCATTCCTAATTTCTTTCTTCCTTCTTCTATCCCCTCCTATCTTTCTTCTCCCTTTCTCTCTTCTTCCTCCTCCATTCCTATATTTTTTCTCTTCGTTCAGTTACGCACACTTTATCCCCCCTCTCTTCCCCACTCCCCTCCTTCACTCCCTCTCCCCTCTGTTTTAACCAACACGCTCAGCCACGCCCCCCACCCACCCCACACACACACTACCACAACACCACCACCACGCCCCTCTTTAATTCAATAACGCTTTCCAAGCAGTCACGCGAGCCCACCCGCGCTCCCACAACCCACCGACCTCCCACTGACGGCCAACAAATACACAATAATACCAATACATATGCGCAAATTTTCAATGGTCAGCATGACTTCGTCTCTATTACACACTACAATTTCACAATCAGCGCCGAGGCTCCTTACTTAATTGCCCCGCACTTGTCCTGTCCCACAACCCGACTTGACCTCCTCCTGAAAGGCTACCTAAAATACTAATATAATTCCCAAAACTATTAAGACCCTGCAAATCTTCTTCCCTTCTATATCTATTTCTTCCTTTCTCTCTATTTAACACTACTAAATTTCCCTAAACTTCCTAATCTCCTTAAAAAAAACTTAATATTATCTCCCTCATTCTTTTCCTGTCCTTCGAAACTTCCTTAACTAATTTCCCCATCCCTGAAAGCACCCTAAAATATGACTTCCCTAAATTTCCATCACTTTAAGACCCTGAAAAATAACTTCCCTAAATTTCCATCACTCAAAGTCTCCTAAAAATAACTTCCCTAAATTTCCTCCATCACTTTAAGACCCTGAAAAATAACTTCCCTAAATTTCCATCACTCAAAGTCTCCTAAAAATAACTTCCCTAAATTTCCATCACTTAAAGTCTCCTAAAATATAACTTCCCTAAATTTCCATCACTTAAAGTCTCCTAAAAATAACTTCTCTAAATTACCATCACTTAAAGTCTCCTAAAAATAACTTCCCTAAATTTCCATCACTTTAAGACCCTAAAATATAACTTCCCTAAAACCCCATCACTTAAAGTCTCCTAAAAATAACTTCCCTAAATTCCCATCCCTTTAGGACCCTGAAAAATAACTTCCCAAAATTCCGATCACTTCCGAGCCTTCCACCTCCTCCTGGCGGCTCGATGCGATACTAAAGGTGCCGCCAAAAAGGTAAACAAGAAATAGTTAGATCATATTTTAGGTCTCCGCCAGGTTTTGGTATTTCAGGTGTGGGTGAATTGGCAAACACAACCCTACGACACAAAGGCAATTACTCTCTCTCTCTCTCTCTCTCTCTCTCTCTCTCCTCTCTCTCTCTCTCTCTCTCTCTCTCCTCCTCTCTCTCTCTCTCTCTCTATCTTCCTACTCTCTCTCTCTCTCTCTCTTTTCCTCTCTCTCTTCTCTCTCTCTCTCCTCTCTCTTCTCCTGTCTTCTGTCTGTCTGTCTGTCTGTCTCTCTCTCTCTTTCTCTCTCTCTCTCAATTGGCAAGAACAACCCTACAATACAAAGGTAATTACTCTCTCTCTCTCTCTTCTCTCTCTCTCTCTCTCTCTCTCTCTCTCCTCTCTCTCTCTCTCTCTCTCTCTCTCTCTCTCTCTCTCTCTCTCTCTCTCTCTCTCTCTCTCTCTCTCTCTCTCTCTCTCTCTCTCTCTCTCTCTCTCCTGTGAATCTGACCTTGATGCGTTAAATTTCTGTCGCTGTCATATGATTTATTTTTAATTTTTTTACTGCATTCGAAAAAGTGATGATGTTTTAATAAAGAAGCAAATAGTAAGTGTGTATGTGTGTGTGTGTTGTGTGTGGTGTGTGTGTGTGTGTGTGTGTGTGTGTGTGTGTGTGTGTGTGTGGTGTGTGTGTGTGTGTATTCTTATAACACACCACCTCCACCACCACCACACCACCACCACAATCACCATCACCACCACCACAATCACCACCACCACCACCACCACCACAATCACCACCATCACCACCACCACAATCACCACCACCACAATCACCACCGCCACCACCACAATCACCATCACCATCACCACCACCAGAATCACCACCGCCACCACCACCACCACAATCACCACCGCCACCACCACCACCACCACCACAATCACCACCACCACAATCACCACCACAATCACCATCACCACCACCACAACCACCACCACCACCACAATCACCATCACCACCACCACAATCACCACCGCCACCACCACCACCACAAGCTTACTTCTTCTCAGAATATTCTAAGCTTCCTTCTCGACCCTCAACTTAAAATAGCAGAAGTTTTGGTAAGCTGAAATAATCACTTGTGCGAAAAAAAAGTTCTTATCGCTTATGGACGAAAATAGGTCATTCAGCCTTTTTTCCTTTTCCCAACACTGCCCTTTTTCTTTTGCCCTTTTCTCAACTGCCCTTTTTACTCTGCCCTTTTCCCAACACTGCCCTTTTTCTTCTGCCCTTTTCTCACCACTGCCCTTTTTCCTCTGACCTTTTCTCACCACTGCCCTTTTTCTTCTGCCCTTTTCTCACCACTGCCCTTTTCTCAACACTGCCCTTTTTCTTCTGCCCTTTTCCCAACACTGCCCTTTTTCTTCTGCCCTTTTCTCAACACTGTCCTTTTTCTTCTGCCCTTTTCTCAACACTGCCCTTTTTCTTCTGCCCTTTTTCCTCTGCCCTTTTCTCACCACTGCCCTTTTTCCTCTGCCCTTTTCTCACCACTGCCCTTTTTCTTCTGCCCTTTTCTCACCACTGCCCTTTTTCTTCTGCCCTTTTCTCACCACTGCCCTTTTTCCTCTGCCCTTTTCTCAACACTGCCCTTTTTCTTCTGCCCTTTTCTCACCATTTGCCCTTTTCTCACCACTGCCCTTTTTCCTCTGCCCTTTTCTCAACACTGCCCTTTTTCTTCTGCCCTTTTCTCACCACTGCCCTTTTTCCTCTGCCCTTTTCTCAACACTGCCCTTTTTCTTCTGCCCTTTTCTCACCACTGCCCTTTTTCTTCTGCCCTTTTCTCACCACTGCCCTTTTCTCACCACTGCCCTTTTTCTTCTGCCCTTTTCTCACCACTGCCCTTTTTCTTCTGCCCTTTTCTCACCACTGCCCTTTTTCTTCTGCCCTTTTCTCACACTGCCCTTTTTCTTCTGCCCTTTTCTCACCACTGCCCTTTTTTCTTCTGCCCTTTTCTCAACACTGCCCTTTTTCTTCTGCCCTTTTCTCAACACTGCCCTTTTTCTTCTGCCCTTTTCTCACCACTGGCCCTTTTTCTTCTGCCCTTTTCTCACCACTGCCCTTTTTCTTTCTGCCCTTTTCTCACCACTGCCCTTTTTCTTCTGCCCTTTTCTCACCACTGGCCCTTTTTCTTCTGCCCTTTCTCAACACTGCCCTTTTTCTTCTGCCCTTTTCTCACCACTGCCCTTTTTCTTCTGCCCTTTTCTCAACACTGCCCTTTTTCTTCTGCCCTTTTCTCAACACTGCCCTTTTTCTTCTGCCCTTTTCTCACCACTGCCCTTTTTCTTCTGCCCTTTTCTCAACACTGCCCTTTTTCTTCTGCCCTTTTCTCAACACTGCCCTTTTTCTTCTGCCCTTTTCTCACCACTGCCCTTTTTCTTTTGCCCTTTTCTCACCACTGCTCTTTTCACAGCCACACACCCACAAGACTCAACAAGAACCTAGAACAAACATTGGAAAGTTACTAAGAGTGTTTTCATTCCCACATGGGTACGTCATTTTACACAGAGAGAGAGAGAGAGAGAGAGAGAGAGAGTGAGAGGAGAGAGAGGAGAGAGAGAAGAGAGAGAGAGAGAGAGAGAGAGAGAGAGAGAGAGGGGAGAGAGAGAGAGAGAAAAGAGAGAGAGAGAGAGAGAAGAGAGAGAGAGAGAGAGAGAGAGAGGAGAGAGAGAGAGAGACCCTACAGTTATCATCTCTCCCTTGGCAATCCGTCAAAATGGGAACAAACACATAATTTTTTTCGTAATGTTAGGTACGAGATGTCGAGGGGGGGGGGGTTAAAGAGTACGGGAGGGAATAGTGGAGGAGGAGGAGGAGGAGGAGGAGGAGGAGAGGAGGAGGAGGAATACATACATAGGAATAACAGACACCAGGAGACCTATTGGACCATAACTAGGGTATCTGTTGTACTACATCCTAATAACTATCAACTACATGTAAGAAAACAGTTGGAAAATGATACCATGTCCCTAAAGAAGATAGGAACATGGAAGTTTCGTAGTGAGGAGGAGGAGAGGAGGAGGAGGAGTGAGGAGGAGGAGGAGGGAGGAGGAGGAGGAAGGAGGAGAGAGAGGAGGAGGAGGAGGATGGAGGAGGAGGAGGAGGAGGAGGAGGAGGGACGAAGGTGAGGGCGAGGAGGAGGAGGAGGAGGAGGAGGAGAGGTTGGGTAGTTGTGGTTCATGGAGGTTATTCACCTTCGCAAATGAAGTCTGTCCCAATCCTCCAATCAGTCCACCAGTCTCTTGTTGGAAGCCGTCTGTGTTCCTATCACGTCCACTCCTACACACACACACACACACACACACACACACACACACATACACACACACACACACACACACAACACACACAAGAGGAGGCGGTACCAGGGTGGTTAGCGTCTCCGAGTGGCGTTCTCGGTGACCCGAATACGATCCCCGATGAGAATCAAATTTTTTCTGCACCGTCGAGTTGCCTAAGAACACCCACATGCTGCCCATTAACTCTACCTACGATTGCGAGTGCATTGCAGGACACAGGGGGGCGGCATGAACCTCTAATCACAGGCGTCACTATAAAAATCTTGCATGCGCCACCACGGGCGAGGGCCAACCATCACAGCCTTCAAGTGTCCAGGGCCTACCATCCGAGCCTTAGAAGTCACTGCCTACAGGCGCTATAGGCCAAGATGCACACACACACCCACACCCACACACACACACACACACACACACACACACACACACACACACACACGGTCTCCTTTCATCCTCAGCCTCCTCGCTGCATCACCTCAAATATCTTGTATATGATGCTTAGAAAGACAATCGGAATGGCTTTAAACACATAACACAGTGTTTATAACTCTCTCTCTCTCTCTCTCTCTCTCTCTCTCTCTCTCTCTCTCTCTCTCTCTCTCTCTCTCTCTCTCTCTCTCTCAAGAAAATTGGAATGAAATTAAGAAACTGGGAATTAGACTAAGAAACTGGTAATGAAACTAAGAAACTGGGAATTAGACTAAGAAACTGGTAATGAAACTAAGAAACTGGGAATTAGACTAAGAAAATGTGAATGAAACTAAGAAACTGGAACTGAAACTCTTAAGAATATGGGAATAAAACTAAGAAACTGGGAATTAGACTCAGAAAATGGGAATGAAACTAAGAAACTGGGAATTAGAATCTAAGAAACTGGGAATGAAACTAAGTAACTGGAACTGAAACTCTGAAAAATATGGGAATAAAACTTTAAGAAACTGGTAATGAAACTAAGAAACTGGATACTTCATTCCACCGAAACAGATAAATGACCTCTGCACTTCTCAACCACACCGTTCATGCAACATTTTACAAAACCTGATCTTTTTGTTGTATTAATATTGCTATATGAATAAATCACATCGCTATTGAAAACGGAATCACATGTAACTTCACAGAATCAAGCAATATAACGTTATCTATCGTACACTATTGGAAAGAAACATTTTTGGAAACACTTTGATAATGGCGGAAAGCGATACACACAAACTATTTTTAGAGTGTGTCCATATATTGCGTTCAGATACGTGTACAATATTGAGAGAGACAGAGAGAGAGAGAGAGAGAGGAGGGGAGAGAAAAGAGAGAAGAGGGAGAGGAGAAGGAGAGGGAGAGAGAAGAGAAGAAGAGGAAGAGGAAGGAAAGAAGAGAGAGAGAGAGAGAGGAGAGGAGAGGAGAGGAGAGAGAGAGAGGAGAGAGAGAGAGAGAGAGAGAGAGGGGAGAGAGAGATTTAATTTATTTAATGCCAAAAAAGGTGAATGTGCCAGACATCAGAGGTCTATGGCACAGAGGAGAGAGAGAGAGAGGAGAAGAGAGAGAGAGAGAGAGAGGATAGAGAGCGAGAGCTGAGAGAGAGAGAGAGGAAGAGGAGAGAGAGAGAGAGAGAGAGAGAGAGAGAGAGTTGGGGAAGCACGATTCTATTTCTCGAATTCGTATCACTAATGGCAATTTTGCGTCTGACTTGCACCGATAACATAATCAAGTATTCGTCTTTTAATCTAGTGTAGTAAACCTGCTAATAATGTAATGTCACGCACACACAAGAGACACATAGATAAGACTCAAAATAAACTAAATGGAAGCTTATGGTTCTACTACAGATACTTCTAACACGTCTAACCTCATTATCTCTTTAACATTTGAGCCTATAGCGCCTGTAGGCTTATTTTTATCATTATTATTTATTATTTTTTTTAATATGAAGACTGCCTTTTTTTTTTTAACAACATCAACCTATACGAGTTGATAATATTAGTAGGTTGTAAACTCGCATTTGTACATTATTACTACTGCTGGATATGTAACAGTACGCTGGATATGTTGTAAAAGTACCCTGGATATGTTGTAAAAGTACCCTGGATATGTTGTAAAAGTACCCTGGATATATGTGTAACGTACGGTGGATATGTTGTAAAAAGTACCCTGGATATGTTGTAAAATACCCGGAATATGTTTTAAAAGTACCCTGGATATGTTTAAAATACCCTGGATAGTTGTAAAGTACCCTGGATATGTTGTAAAAGTACCCTGGATATGTTGTAAAAGTTTCCCTGGATATGTTGTAAAAGTACCCTGGGTATGTTGTAAAAGTACCCTGATAGTTATAAAAGTACCCGGTATGTTGTAAAGTAACCCTGGATATGATTGTAAAGTACGCTGGATATGTTGTAAAGTACGCTGTATTTTTTAAGTACCTGGTATGTTTGTAAAAGTACTGCTGATATGTTGTAAAAGTAACCTGGATATGTTGTAAAAGTACGGTGGATATGTTGTAAAAGTACCCTGGATATGTTGTAAAAGTACGGTGGATATGTTGTAAAAGTACCCTGGATATGTTGTAAAAGTACCCTGGATATGTTGTAAAAGTACGCTGGATATGTTGTAAAAGTACCCTGGATATGTTGTAAAAGTACGGTGGATATGTTGTAAAAGTACCCTGGATATGTTGTAAAAGTACCCTGGATATGTTGTAAAAGTACCCTGGATATGTTGTAAAAGTACCCTGGATATGTTGTAAAAGTACCCTGGATATGTTGTAAAAGTACCCTGGATATGTTGTAAAAGTACCCTGGATATGTTGTAAAAGTACCCTGAATATGTTATAAAAGTACCCTGGATATGTTGTAAAAGTACCCTGGATATGTTGTAAAAGTACGCTGGATATGTTGTAAAAGTACGCTGGATATGTTGTAAAAGTACGCTGGATATGTTGTAAAAGTACGCTGGATATGTTGTAAAAGTAACCTGGATATGTTGTAAAAGTACGGTGGATATGTTGTAAAAGTACCCTGGATATGTTGTAAAAGTACGGTGGATATGTTGTAAAAAGTTACCCTGGATATGTTGTAAAAGTAACCCTGGATATGTTGTAAAAGTACGCTGGATATGTTGTAAAAGTACCCTGGATATGTTGTAAAAGTACGGTGGATATGTTGTAAAAGTACCCTGGATATGTTGTAAAAGTACCCTGGATATGTTGTAAAAGTACGCTGGATATGTTGTAAAAGTACCCTGGATTGTGTAAAGTACCCTGGATATGTTGTAAAAGTACCCTGGATATGTTGTAAAAGTACCCTGGATATGTTGTAAAAAGTACCCTGGATATGTTGTAAAAGTACCCTGGATATGTTGTAAAAGTACCTGGATATGTTGTAAAAGTACCCTGGATAAAACCTATGTTGTAAAAGTACCCTGTATGTTGTAAAAGTACCTGGATATGTTGTAAAAGTACCTGGATATGTTGTAAAAGTACCCTGGATATGTGTAAAGTACCTGATATGTTGTAAAAGTACCCTGGATATGTTGTAAAAGTACCTGTATATGTTGTAAAAGTACCCTGGATATGTTGTAAAAGTACCCTGGATATGTTGTAAAAGTACCCTGGATATGTTGTAAAAGTACCCTGGATATGTTGTAAAAGTACCCTGGATATGTTGTAAAAGTACCCTGGATATGTTGTAAAAGTACGGTAGATATGTTGTAAAAGTACCCTGGATATGTTGTAAAAGTACCCTGGATATGTTGTAAAAGTACCCTGGATATGTTGTAAAAGTACCCTGGATATGTTGTAAAAGTACCCTGGATATGTTGTAAAAGTACCCTGGATATGTTGTAAAAGTACCCTGGATATGTTGTAAAGTACGGTAGTATGTTGTAAAAGTACCCTGGATATGTTGTAAAAGTACCCTGGATATGTTTGTAAAAGTACCCTGGATATGTTGTAAAAAGTACCCTGGATATGTTGTAAAAGTACCCTGGATATGTTGAAAAAGTACCCTGGATATGTTGTAAAAGTACCCTGGATATGTTGTAAAAGTACCCTGGATATGTTGAAAAAGTACCCTGGATATGTTGTAAAAGTACCCTGGATATGTTGTAAAAGTACCCTGGATATGTTGTAAAAAGTACCCTGGAAATGTTGAAAAGTACCCTGGATATGTTGTAAAAGTACCCTGGATATGTTGTAAAAAGTACCCTGGATATGTTGTAAAAGTACCCTGGATATGTTGTAAAAGTACCCTGGATATGTTGTAAAAGTACCCTGGATATGTTGTAAAAGTACCCTGGATATGTTGTAAAAGTACCCTGGATATGTTGTAAAAGTACCCTGGATATGTTGTAAAAGTACCCTGGATATGTTGTAAAAAGTACCCTGGATATGTTGTAAAAAAGTACCCTGGATATGTTGTAAAAGTACCCTGGATATGTTGTAAAAGTACCCTGGATATGTTGTAAAAGTACCCTGGATATGTTGTAAAAGTACCCTGGATATGTTGTAAAAGTACCCTGGATATGTTGAAAAAGTACCCTGGATATGTTGAAAAAGTACCCTGGATATGTTGAAAAAGTACCCTGGATATGTTGAAAAAGTACCCTGGATATGTTGAAAAAAGTACCCTAACCGCGATATTTTTCGGATCCTACCGTGAAATGGCGCCAAGTACAAGCATGAAGGTAATAACTAGATCAATAGACTTTTAATATAGTTTGTTAGATAGTCTGATAGTCTGTTAATCTTGGGTAATAATGTGAGGAACACGAAGGAACGTCACGTGTATCTGTCTTGGCTAAGTTGTTTTGGATGTAGGTCAGTCTTGAGGGACAGTTTTGTTCGAATATTTTTACTCGTATTGCCTTAAAACAGTAATTTCGCGATGTTTCTTCAGAGGCAACGATAGAATGGCAGTGTAACCTTCTCTATATCTCTGCCTCTTCCTCGCTTCTCACTGACATGTGTTCTTCGTTCGGTTCGTTCGTCTTTACACACACACACACCAACTCTCTCTCTCTCTCTCTCTCTCTCTCTCTCTCTCTCTCTCTCTCTCTCTCTCTCTCTCTCTCTCTCTCTCTCTCTCTCTCTCTCTCTCTCTCTCTCTCTCTCTCTCTCTCTCTCTCTCTCTCTTTCAATATTCAGACATAGCTCTAAATAATATTTCCTCGCGCTTGTTCCATTCACTTCCCATAAACCTGTCACTCGGGGAAGACAGAGTGTTACCATCCCACCTGGACCCTTCCCGTGGCACCCCTTTAGCATTTCTAACTATCACCGCAGCATTTCTAACTATCATCGCAGCATTTCTAACTATCATCACAGCATTTCTAACTATCATCGCAGCATTTCTAAGTTCTACATCATCGCAGCATTTCTAACTATCATCGCAGCATTTCTAACTATCATCGCAGCATTTCTAACTATCATCGCAGCATTTCTAACTATCATCGCAGCATTTCTAACAATCATCACAGCCTTTCTAACCATCATCGCAGCATTTCTAACTATCATTGCAGCATTTCTAACAATCATTGCAACATTTCTAACTATCATTGCAGCATTTCTAACTATCATCGCAGCATTTCTAACCATCATCGCAGCATTTCTAAGTTCTAACTATCATCGCAGTATTTCTAACAATCATCGCAGCATTTCTAACTATCATCGCAGCATTTCTAACCATCATCGCAGCATTTCTAAGTTCTAACTATCATCGCAGCATTTCTAACTATCATCGCAGCATTTCTAACAATCATCGCAGCATTTCTAAGTTCTAACTATCATCGCAGCATTTCTAACTATCATCGCAGCATTTCTAACAATCATCGCAGCATTTCTAATATCTCGCCGCATTTACAATCATCGCAGCATTTCTAACAATCATCGCAGCATTTCTAAGTTCTAACTATCATCGCAGCATTTCTAACTATCATCGCAGCATTTCTAACAATCATCGCAGCATTTCTAACTATCATCGCAGCATTTCTAACTATCATCACAGCATTTCTAACTATCATCGCAGCATTTCTAACTATCATCACAGCATTTCTAACTATCATCGTAGCATTTCTAACTATCATCACAGCATTTCTAACTATCATCGCAGCATTTCTAACTATCATCGCAGCATTTCTAACAATCATCGCAGCATTTCTAACTATCATCGCAGCATTTCTAACTATCATCGCAGCATTTCTAAGTTCTAACTATCATCGCAGCATTTCTAACTATCATCACAGCATTTCTAACTATCATCGCAGCATTTCCAACAATCATCGCAGCATTTCTAACTATCATCGGAGCATTTCTAACTATCATCACAGCATTTCTAACAATCATCGCAGCATTTCTAACTATCATCGCAGCATTTCTAACAATCATCGCAGCATTTCTAACTATCATCGCAGCATTTCTAACTATCATTGCAGCATTTCTAACTATCATCGCAGCATTTCTAAGTTCTAACAATCATCGCAGCATTTCTAACAATCATCGCAGCATTTCTAACAATCATCGCAGCATTTCTAACTATCATCGCACAAAGAATAATGCTTTGCTGGCTGGTACATTCAGTAAGCAGAGCAATGACGTCAGTACCCAAGGATATAATGAAAGTGGCAATTCTCTTTCACAATTCTGAAAATAGATGATACTACTGAATAATTTACAAATGCAACACTGACTCTGCAGGGAACGCTTTGGCAATGAACAACGATAATTTCAAGTATTTTCTCCTGACATGAAAGGGACAATGGCTTAGGGCAGGAAAAATGCTAAACCCAAAAGCCGCTTAATTTGCCAGTTTTCAAAGCACTTTTATAATGGTTAATATTATTTGATTCCAGCTCGAGCAATTTTTTCTTTCTCTCTCTCTCTCTCTCTCTCTCTCTCTCTCTCTCTCTCTCTCTCTCTCTCTCTCTCTCTCTCTCTCTCTCTCTCTCACTAACATCTCTCTGTCTGTCTTGTCTGTCTCTGTTTGTCTCTTACTCTCACTCTAACTCTCTCTCTCTCTCTCTTTCTCTCTCTCTCTCTCTCTCTTCTTGTCTCTCCTTTGCTCTCTCTTCTCTTTCTCTCTCTCTACTCTCTCTTCTCTCTCTTCTCTCTGCTTCTTCTCTCTTCTCTCTCTCTCTCTCTCTCTCTCTCTCTCTCTCTCTCTCTCTCTCTCTCTCTCTCTCACGCGGCGTCTCTTGCTGGTGCCAGACTTTTGCACAACCCAGAGAGAGAGCATGACGATCGAAGAGAGTGACGAAGATTTTGAAGAGAAGAGAGACGAGGCCGAGAGAGACTGTGAGAGAGAGAGGGGAGAGAGAGAGAGAGAGAGAGAAGAGAGAGGAGGAGAGAGAAGAGGAGGAGGAGAGGAAGAGGAGAGGAGGAGAGAGAAGAGAGAGAGAGAGAGAGAGAGACAGCCAGGCTTTTACACCTGACACAGAAATACAATCAACTGTTTTCCACAATGAAAGAAAAAAAAACCCGATGAATTACAGATGTTCTCCGTAAAATAAATACCACGTTGGTGATGATACCTTGAGAAAAGCAGAGACAACGCTTTAGATAACTCGTGTTTATATTATGAAGTTGACATCAGATTGTGGTTGTAAATGTTGGGCAACTAACAATGTAATCATAGTGTTGTTACCCCTTCACGCCCAGACCTTTCCTTTGCTATAAACAATCATCTGTTGTTAGCCATAAAATTACGAAAAGTAACTTAATATACCCAATTAGTTAGTCGACAAGGGTACTAAGCAGGTCATATCTATAAAATATTGCTTATATTAACTAAAAAACCGTCTAATGGTACCCAAATTACTATGGATATTACGTTCTGGGTCTCAAGGAGTTAATATATGGCTAACCTGAAATTCCTGGCGTTATGCATTCACAAAGATAATAAACTACGCCATGAAACACATCTGTACACGATAGATAAAAGAAAATCTAATCGAGAGCAGCACATCCATGAGAATAGTTTTTATATATTTAACTCAATTCAATATCATCTAAATATATCGTCCTTTAAGCATATACATTGTTACATAAACGAGAACATGAAATAACGTACATTTATAAAAGAAATAGGGAGAAACTGGTTCACAAATAGGGTGGTAAATGATTGGAATGGCCTCAGTCGTCAGGTAGTTAGTACGGAGTCAATAGGGAGTTTTAAAAGGAGGCTAGACAATTTCATGGATGGGGATGAAAGGTGGATGTAGGTGGATTTAAGTATCAGGAACTACCACGTGTAGGTCTCGCGGCCTCTTGTAGCATCCTTATTTTCTTATGTTCTTAACCCCTTCACGCCCATAACTTTCCTTGGCTATAAACAAAATCGTCTGTTGTTAGCCATAAAATGAAGAAAAGTAGCTGAATATCCCCAATTAGTTAGTGGGCAAGGATACTAAGCAGGTCATATCTATAAATTATTGCTTATATTCACTAAAAATACGTCTAATGGTAACCAAATTACTATGGAAATTACGTTCTGGGTCACAAGGGGTTAACAAGGGAGGGCCAAGATGGGAGGGTCCACTGATGGCGCGCGGGGGAGTAAGTTAGCCTAGTTAGAGATATTTTCTTATATAACCCGGGTTGGCCTACTCCTACCTTACCTACATCACTATAACAATAACATGACCAATAAATACTCTACCTATATTGTGGTCGTAGATCTAAATGGCTGATGGTGAAGGAGGTTAATGGGATGAAAGGAAGCTAAGGGAGGAAGGAAGGAAGGAAGGAAGGAGGGATGGTTTCCTATAATGTCCCGCCATCACGACCATTAATCCCTCGCCGCTTGTTACACCTGACCCCCACGACCTCAGGCACTCGACACTTACTTGACGAGGCAGGGGCAGAGCGAGGACGGCGGATGTAGGCTGATAACTCACGATGAGTCTCACGTCAACACGCACGCACGCACGCACAGGCACACAGGAACACATGGCAACTGACACTTTCACATGCACAAAAACTTCAACATTTCCTCCTTAACACAAAACTAATATAAAAAATCTATAACACATTTTCTGCTGTTATATTTCTAGACTATCAACCTTTCATTACACAATTACTCAAGATATTCACTGAGTAATGTTATATAACCTGGAGATAAATACATAACCTCTACTATACAACCCCCTCGTCTCCCATATGAGTAAACATTAATGCTCACTGTCATTTGGGGGCTTTCGTAAATAATAAAAATAGAGACCTCATTAACTACCTGTCAGGCCACATTATGTTTATGTTTATGTATTACCGTAATGTTAGTAGATGAATTATAGAGTACGTTATAGAGTGTAGGCGTAGATAGAGAGCTGGGAATGGCGGGGTTTGTGGCAGGGGTGATGCAGGGGATGTGTTGATTAATTCACCTGTGATTAACTTGTTGATGGTCAGATGTATTTCATATCAAACATGAGTAGGTGGAAAAAAGTAATCATCATCTCTCTCTCTCTCTCTCTCTCTCTCTCTCTCTCTCTCTCTCTCTCTCTCTCTCTCTCTCTCTCTCTCTCTCTCTCTCTCTCTCTCTCTCTCTCTCTCTCTCTCTCTCTCAGTTCTGAACCGAAACACAATATTAAAGTTAAAGTTCACACTGGCCAAACAGCTACACTTTTTCGCCACGGGAAGCCGGTGTTGTCGGCCGCGTGCCGCGATTATGTTCACACACACAATTCTTCCGGGGAACAAATTGCCAGGTTAGTTGTTCCCGCGTCCCGCCATCACCAGTGTTTATAGTGTACATTCAACCATAAATCGTCGCACCCGTACTAGATGTACTCTCCTTGCTGACTAATCTGATTAATACTTGCTTGCTTAATCTGATTTAACCTAACAACCGTTTCTGGCAGTAGCTAAAACGGAACATTTTCGGTATTATAGGTATCGCCATTGCCATGGGAAATTGGGATTCAAAGTAAGGATGAAAAGATCTACACGATGATGTAAGTTAAATTTGTTAGTTTTTAGTGCCCAATACCGAAATTATAGCAATAATTGGGGTGAGTGGGGAAGAGGGTGGTGCTGGCTTCTGCGTTTGTTTGAATTTGGCGCGCGAAAGTTCCGGCAACTCAGCACATAAAGACCAATCGAACGGTGAAGGTTTTTCCGGGAAATACTTCCTGCGACTTCTGCCCCGGGGAGTAAAACCAGCCCATATACCCCGGTATTTGCCAGTGTGAACCACTCTTAACAACAACTGTATGGAATAAATCAACAAACTTCAATCAGGGAACTTATAATCACACAAAATCCATATTTCTTATCCTTATCATTTTCCTTAACCCCTTGAGGCCCAGCACGTAATTTCATTGTAATTTGGCCATCAATTGACACTTTTAATGAATTATAAGCAATATTCTTTAGATATGACTTGTTCAGTATCCTTGTCCACTAACTAATTTGGTATATTGAGTTACTTTTCATAATGTCATGGCTAACAACAGACTATTTTCATACAGCAATGGAAAGACCTGGGCGTGAAGGGGTTAATAAGCGAATAGTACATAATGAATACTTTTGTAATGTTAGTTTAATGTCTAAAAGTCTAGGATGGCATAGGAAGGCTGGCTTCATATATTGATAACGAGGAAATTGCACACGCGGGAAAGAGCAGGAAAAGAGGAGGAGATAAATAGAAGTGAGCGAAGGTGACTGGCTAGGCTGCAGCGATGTTCTATAGAGGCTACTCCACCCGAAGCTTCGAGAGGCAGACTTCGATTGATATAAACTTTTTAAAGGCGTATTGAAGAAGGACGTAGATGGGAAATGAAAGTAGATATAAATGATAGGCAGGATTAGTGACGAGACAGAAAGGGGTTATAGAGGTTAGAGAGAGAGAGAAGGGGAGAAAAGAAGGATCACCTGAAGATCCGTCACCCCAGAGTTTGGCAGGGTGACGGTTCTTCAGGTGGGATATCTTGGGGTGACGGATCTTCAGGTGGGATATCCTGGGGTGACGGATCTTCAGGTGGGATATCCTGGGGTGACGGATCTTCAGGTGGGATATCCTGGGGTGACGGATCTTCAGGTGGGATATCCTGGGGTGACGGATCTTCAGGTGGACATTCTGGGGTGACGGATCTTCAGGTGATCCGAAAAGAAAAAGGGTGTAAATTTGTAAAAAAATAAGGAATAGTGACGATAAACTGATAGATAAAATTTAATACAAAGGCAAATGTTGATAGATTTTGATATGACAAAAATATTACATAACCGAGAGAGACAAGAACCAACAATAAAGTAGTAGTTAACCCTTTGAGGCCCAGAACGTATATAACCATTGTAATTTGGGTACCACTAGACTATTTTAATGAATATAAGCAATATTTTATGGATATGACCCGTTTAGTATCCGTATCCACTAGCTAATTTGGTGTATTAAGTTATTTTTCGTGATTTATTAGCTAACAGACGGTTTTATATAGCAAAGGAAAGATCTGGGCGTGAAGGGGTTAACAGACACATTTTAAAAGGACTCAATAAAAGTATCCATTTTCTATCTATACTATCCATACATTGTCTTTTTCTTCATAGTATCGTAAAGAATTTGTAGCAAGGTTGAATAAATCACACACACACACACACACATGTCAAAAAAAAGTCCCAAATATATCGAAACCAGTAAAAAAACTAAAAAATCTGCTGTATAGGATAGATGGAAAGATCCGTTGAAGGAGAACGAAAGAAGAAAAAAATAACGAAGGAGCGAAGGGACAGGAGGAAAAGAGGCAAATTTATAAACAGGGAGATTTTGTGGTGATCCATCAAGTGTTGAGAGGGAGGGAAGGAGGGAAGGGAGGGAGGGAAGGGAGGGAAGGAGGGAGGTGTGAGGGAAGGAAGGGAGGGAAGGGAGGGAAGGGAAGGAAGGGTGTGAGGGAAGGGAGAGAAGAAAGGCGGGAAGGGAGGGAAGGGAGGGAAGGAAGGGAGGGAGGGAAGGGAAGGAAGGGAGGGAAGGGAGGGAGGGAAGGTAGGGAGGGAAGGGAGGGAGAGAAGGGAGGGAAGGTAGT
Source organism: Chionoecetes opilio (assembly GCA_016584305.1). Taxonomy (NCBI): domain Eukaryota; kingdom Metazoa; phylum Arthropoda; class Malacostraca; order Decapoda; family Majidae; genus Chionoecetes; species Chionoecetes opilio. The sequence goes on from JACEEZ010023598.1 coordinate 892,663, forward strand.
GAGGGAAGGGAGGGAAGGAAGGGAGGGAAGGGTGTGAGGGAAGGGAGGGTTCTGAGGGAAGGGAGGGTCTGAGGGAAGGAAGGGAGGGAAGGGAAGGAAGGGAGGGAGGGAAGGGAGGGTTCTGAGGGAAGGGAGGGTCTGAGGGAGGGAAGGGAGGGTCTGAGGGAGGAAGGGAGGGTCTGAGGGAGGGAAGGGAGGGTCTGAGGGAGGGAAGGGAGGGTCTGAGGGAGGGAAGGGAGGGAAGGGAGGGAGCGAGGAAGTAAGAATGAGGAAGAGGGAAGAGATGGAGGGAAGGAGGGAGAGTGTGGGAGGGAAAGATTACGTGAGATAGATTCCTTGTTCGGTCTGATGCCCCCTCCCCCTCTCTCTCTCTCTCTCTCTCTCTCTCTCTCTCTCCTCTCTCTCTCTCTCTCTCTCTCTCTCTCTGACCTACTGGGAAAAATAAGATAGCTTCCATTACATTTTATTCGCTTAATCTTCTATTTAATATATCGTATTTCCTTTTCCTTCTCCTCCTTTCTCCTCCTTCTCGTTGGCTTTTTATCGTGTTTGTACTATTCCTATTCCTCCTCCTCCTCCTCCTCCTCTCCTCCTCCTCCTCCTCCTCCTCCTCACATAAGCGACTGTTGACCAAGCTAAGGGCACATGGCATAGGAGAGCAATTATGTTCATGGATTGGCGATTGGCTTTCAAATCGTAAACAACGGGTAGTAATAAATGGTGAGGCATCTGATTGGTTAGATGTCACTAGTGGGGTGCCTCAGGGCTCGGTCTTGGGTCCTACTCTTTTTCTGATATATATCAACGATCTGGACTGCGGACTTGTATCTAAAATATCAAAAATTTGCAGATGACACCAAATTAGGCGGTAAAGCATATACTAGAGAAAAACTGCGAAACTCATACAAAGTGATCTCGACAAACTATCAGATTGGAGTGATAAATGGCTATTAAAATTCAATTCCGATAAATGTAAAGTAATGCATATAGGCAACGATAACCTCAAATATAACTATCAAATGCAAAATAAATCGTTAACTGAAGTACAGCAGGAAAAGGATCTAGGTGTCATCATCAGTAATGATCTGAAAACCAGTTCGCATTGCCTAGCTGCCAGTAAAAAGGCAAATATGATGTTGGGCTTTATTAAACGTAACTTTGAACATAAAACTCCGAAAGTAATGACACAATTATACACGTCCTTGGTAGGCCGCACTTGGAATATGCCGTTCAATTCTGGTCGCCCTGTTTCGTAAAAGATAAAGCCAAATTGGAATCAGTGCAAAGAAGAGCAACCAAACAAATTCCATCTCTGCGAAATTCATCTTATGAAGAGAGAGAGACTGCGGAAACTTAATATGTTTTCCTTAAAGGATCGTAGAATCCGTGGGGACTTAATAGAAACCTTTAAGATCCTAAAAGGTTTTGATGTCATTAATCAAGAGGACTATTCGAGCTTTCAACTCAAGTGACAACAAGAAATAATGGTTTAAAACTAAACGGTCAACGTTGCATCACCGATCTCCGTAAAAATTATTTCAATGTTAGAGTCGTTGATCGATGGAACAAGTTACCAGCAAATGTTGTCGGAGCCAACACAATAACTACATTCAAAAACAGACTTGACGCGCACTGTAAAGTAAATGGGTATTGATAGTGCGAATTCGTATCTAGTCCCCCGTATCGATTAGTTGTAGTGGTAGTGGTAGTTGTAGTTAGTATTTTTCATATCCTATCATTCTGCACTATGAAATTTCCATGTTCCTATCCTCTTTAGGGACATGGTATCATTTTCCAACTGTTTTCTTACAAGTAGTTGATAGTTAGTAGTATGTAGTTCAGCAGATACCCTCGCTATGGACCAATAGGTCTCCTGGTGTCTGTTACTCCTATGTAATCCTATGTAAAATCCTCCTCCTCCTCTACCTACCTTTGCTTGCTTGCCGCACAAACACTTAACTTCTTCCGTAACATTTATAACCTCTTCTCCTTGTCCTCTTCCCTTGCCCTAACCTTACCACACCCTTACACCCCCACCCCCCCTCCCAACCCTCCTTACCCCTTCCTTACACCCCCGCCATCCCCAACCCCCCATCTCCCTTCCTTACACCCCCGCCATCCCCAAACCCCCCATCCCCAACTCCCCCGCCTCCCCTGCTCTCGTCAACCCCATCAGTAGTTATGGGGATCAGAGGGGGTAGGGAAGGGGATAGGTGGGTGGCACTCTCAATTAGGGCCGCGGCAGACAGCGTGGCACCCTTACCCCCTTCAACACGAGCCCCTTGAGTGCCACTTGAGCCTCGCATAAGGACGAGGTAACCACGGGAATGAGGAGGAGGAGGAGGAGGAGGAGGAGGAGGAGGAGGAGGAGAGGGGAAGGGAAAAGAGGAGGAAGAGGAGGAGGAGGAGGAGGAGAAAGAGGAGAGAAGGGAAAAGAGGAGGAAGAGGAGGAGGAGAGAAGGTGAAGGAAAATGAGGAGGAGGAGTAGGAGGAGGAGGAAGAGAAGGGGAAGGAAAACGAAGAGGAGGAGGAGGCAAAATGAGAAGAGGCAAAACAGAAGGAGGAAGTGAAAAGGACTCTTAAACGACAAGGAGGAGGAGGAAAGAACTCCTAAAGAAAAAGGAAAAGGAGGAGGAGGAGGAGGAGGAGGAGGAGGAGAGCTAAAAATGGTAGTTACGTGGAGGAAGAGGAAGAAAGACAGATGACCATGTAAGGCTGAGGACGTAACGGCAAGAGAGAGAGAGAGAGAGAGAGAGAGAGAGAGAGAGAGAGAGAGAGAGAGAGAGAGAGAGAGAGAGAGAGAGAGAGAGAGAGAGAGAGAGAGAGAGAGGTTTCTTGTTCGTTTCTTTCTCCAGGCAACAGGGAAAGAAAGCGAAGTCCTCGTAAAGGCGGCGTCACACTAACACTTTTTCCGTCTAGTTTTACGATTTCCGTTGGTTTTTTCTCGTTCTGTCTAGTTTTTCCGTCTGAATCAGTCAATCTGAGTCAGACGATCATGATCGTCTTCATATGGAAAGTTGAAGACGACTTTCATAGTCAAATCAAAATCCATAGTGATTACTTTAAAGATATTCGATATAAATCAGTCATTTTTTGCAAATTATAATTCAATACATTTGCAAGTATTAGAAATATTCAAGTGACTATTGTACATGTAGATACATTTAAAAGCCGGTTCTATATAACAGTCTCTCGCATGACTCGATTGTTGTGTTTCTTTTTCAATACACTTAAAATTTGTTTCTCACTCTTCAAGACTTCAACTTAAGATTATAGACGAAATGCTGTGGACATGTAGCTCAGAAGAATTTCTCATTGAATGGATACGAGCCCACGCTTGTTTTGGGGACCACAGATCAGACTTGTACACCAAAAGGGCCTTGATATTCTAGGTCTTATCTAGGTCTTATTATATCTAGGTCGATATTAGGTCTCCTATTGATAATACACATAATTAAGTGTATACCAGCAATAGCTTGCCCTGGCGTCGGAGCCATGTTTGTTTACAGTCGAAGGAACAGCTGACTGGTAGTGCAGGCGAACGATTGTGTGTGTGACGGCTTGCAGTCAGAAAATTGTTAGTTTTTAAAAAGTTGCTGAAAAAACTAGACAGAAAAAGTGCTAGTGTGACGCCGCCTTTAATAAAACTCAAGGGTCTGAACTTCCTTGAGAAACTTCATCGTCTCTACTTTGCTTCTCTTACCCGATAGTGATGTGTGTACGTGTGTGTGTGTGTGTGTGTGTGTGTGGGGTTGAGTGACTGGCTGAGTATATGGTTGAGTGAATGGTTGAATGACTGGTTGAGTGACTGGCTGAATGACTGGTTGTTGGCTGTCGCGAGTTGAGTGCCACTTAATTGCCAGTCTCTTATCTGAAGGCTATGCAATGAACAGGCTCAAGGTCGTCTCTCTCTCTCTCTCTCTCTCTCTCTCTCTGCCCGTCAGTGTGGCAAGGTTGGTAGAGACGTGAGCTCGCAATGTGCAGCGTCCCTGTGCATTCGGTCAGCGGTTCGAGTCCGCCTAGTTCGTGCTGACGTGGCGGCGCTTTGTATAGTCAATAACCTTGTAGTTGGTACTTGCAAAGTGTCTAGATAGGATGAAAATCTTATCTTATCTCTCTCTCTCTCATTTTTTTTCTTTATTTATACCATCTTACATAATGTACAAAATTATTTACAAGGAAAACTATTTTACAGGTTAAAGGTGGTATTGTGAGTACCACCTATCTTAAAACCCAACCTTAACCACATACATATACTACTTATGATTACTTAATACTAACTATTTACATATTTACAATTAGATACTCGTGACTCTGCCACGCACATCACTGAGCCAACACATGTACAGTCACTTTAAAAACTCTGCGCCCCGCACACAACAACACTAAAGTCGTCAAGTAGGTGGCCAGGGCTGCAGGTGCCACGGTCACGGCTCTGTAGTTGACCTCTGCGCGGCATGGTCAGGGCTGCAGGTGCCACGGTCACGTTACGAAGCTCCCTCTCAAAACATCCGCGCCGTATCATGCTGTCTCAGGAAGGCATCGCCGCATCCGTGCGACGTAAGTTGCGGCGGGAAGCTCGTCACCTGGGGGTGTTGGAGGTGGTGGGCGTAGGGTCCCTGGGGCAGGGTTGTTGGGGGTCCTCAGGTGGCGGTGTGGCTGGGTGAAGGGAGTCGCCAGTTAGCAGCGCCTCTGAGGACGGCTAGTGTCTCCTGGCTGCCTACCCTGACAGCCTCAATCAGGTCCTGGTGTCTCTTGTCCGCCAGCCGCTCACGACAGGTTTGTATCGTATGGAAACATCCCTGGCAGTACTCACAAGTAAGCCTCTTCGGGCAACGCTCATCAGAGTGGCCCTGACGACCGCTCGTCTTGACCTGACGTGGCCTCTTGTTGAACGCTCTGGTTACATCTCTGTTTCCGTTCCTCTCACTGGCACGCCTGTCCCTAGGCCTTACGGGATGATTGTTCTCTCTCTCTCTCTCTCTCTCTCTCTCTCTCTCTCTCTCTCTCTCTCTCTCTCTCTCTCTCAATTTCACCGGAATGTGTGCTATTATGTACGGGATCATGCTCGTTCACAAACCCAGTAATTTATAGATGTGATGCCATCTATTTGCTCGCCGACTAACGTTCTAAATTACCTCTCATATTATCTATAAACAACAACAACAACAACAACAACAACAACTACAACAACAACAACAACAACAACAACAACAACAACAACAACAACTACAACAACAACAACAACAACAACAACTACAACAACAACAACAACAACAACAACAACAAGAGCAAGGCAACCCTCCACTCATCAATGAAAGCACGTCCATTCTCTCTCTCTCTCTCTCTCTCTCTCTCTCTCTCTCTCTCTCTCTCCTCTCTCTCTCTCTCTCTCTCTCTCTCTCTCTCTCTCTCTCTCTCTCTCTCTCTCGGCTGCCATACCACGTCACCGAGATGACCGAATAATTTGTCCACACGCAAGTTTGCCGAGAGAAATCCCTGTATTCATCTAGTTGTATTCCTCTAGTTGTATTCATCTAGTTGTATTTTACAGGGCCAGAGCAACGCTCGTATGGCCCCGTCTCCATATCAACATTTTTATCATTCATCCTTAGTGCTTAGTGTTGGCCGAAGCCACCACCCCGGGAGGCGGGTCACAAACCCCCGGCTAACACCCGGTACCCATTCACTGCTGGGTGGACAGGGGCTCGGGTTTTAAGGAAACAGCCCATCTGTTTCCGCTCCGCCCGGTGTGTGTGTGTGTGTGTGTGTGTGTGTGTGTGTGTGTGTGTGTGTGTGTGTGTGTGTGTGTGTGTGTGTGTGTGTGTGTGTGTGTGTATGTGTGGGAGGCAGGAGTGGGATGGAAACGAGGTCGGAGTAAGAGCACTACTGCTATGAAGGGGAACAAAACAGAAGGGGCATACGGTAGGGGTGATCTGCGGAAGAGGAAGGATGGCAGTGTGTGTGTGTGTGTGTGTGTGTGTGTGTGTGTGTGTGTGTGTGTGTGTGTGTGTAGGGGGTGGATGCTGAATGGAAGGGAAGGCAGCATTGTGTGAGACTATAAGGCAAGGGTGAGGGGGAGGGTGATAAGGGAAGGGGTGGTGAGGAAAGGAAAGGTGGGGTGGAAAAGGGAAAAGAAAGGAGGAAAGGGAAGAGAAAGGGGAAAGAAAGGGGGAAAGAGGAAAGAAGGGGAAGAAAGGGGGAAGAAAGAAGGAAAGGGGGAGAGAAAGGGAAAAGAAAGGGGGAAAAGGGAAAGAGAAAGGGGAAAGAAAGGAGGAAAGGGGAAAGAAAGGGGGAGATAAAGGGGAAAGAAAGGAGGAAAGGGGAAAGAAAGGGGGAAAGGGCGGAAGGGGTGGTGAGAAAGGGGAAATAAAGAAGGAAAGGGGAAGAGAAAGGGGAAAGAAAGGGAGAAAGGGGAAGATAAAAGGGAAAGAAAGGGGAAAGAAAGGAGGAAGGGGAAAGAAAGGGGGAGATAAAGGGGAAAGAAAGGGGGAAGAAAGGAGGAAAGGGGAAGAGAAGGAGGAAAGGGGGGAAGATAAAGGGGAGATAAAGGGGAAGAGAAAGGGCGGAAGGGGTGGTGAGAAAGGCGAGGTGGGGTGGCTTGAGGGCAGGGCGAGGTGGTGGTGTGGGTACAGCAATCAGGAAACTAGAGCTGAAGGAGAACTTTCCGGTTGGTAACTATTGTGGGTATCGTCTTCTGTTATCTCTCTCTCTCTCTCTCTCTCTCTCTCTCTCTCTCTCTCTCTCTCTCTCTCTCTCTCTCTCTCTCTCTCTCTCTCTCCTCTTTCTTTCTCCTATTAAAAGCCTACGTGCTATTTCTTCAGCATCATCCTTCCTTTCTCCGTTCTTATTGTTCTTATTCTTCTTCTCACTGTTGTTGTTGTTGTTATTATTATTATTATTCATTTACCTCCTCCTCCTCCTCCTCCTCCTCCTCCTCCTCCTCCTCCTCCTCCTCCTGAAGGGATTGGAGGGTGGGGAGCAGCCTTCGCCTATGCTATCCAACGTCTCTCACAATAGATTAGAATCGATAGTATAGTTTATCACACACAGCCTCGTAAGGACTAACACGTCTTTTTCGGTTTGTTCCTAATTTGTGTTCCTTTGTGTTTCTCATTCTCCTTTTCCGTCACCTTCTCTTTCTTTTGTATCTCGACAAAGACGAGCCTAATTTAATGACTTCCCTCTCTTTTCTTTCCTTTCTTCCTGAATCCTCCTCCTCCTCCTCCTCCTCCTCCTCCTCCTCCTCCTCCTCCTCCTCCTCCTCCTCCTCTTCCTCCTCCTCTTCCTCTCCCTCCTCCTCCTCCTCCTCTTCCTCTTCCTCTTCCTCTCCCTCTTTTCTTTCCTCCTCCTCCTCCTCCTCCTCCTCTTTTCTTTCCTCTCCTCCTCTTCCTTTCACAACGACCACTCTTAGGATCTCTCAAGGCGGTATTTGCCACAAACAATTAATAGCTAAGACTCTGGCATGTCACCTTCTTCTCCTTCTCACTCCTTCCTCCTTTCTATCCTTTCCCCTCTTCCTCCTATCCTTCTATCCTTCCCCTTCTTCCTCCTATTCCTCTACCCTTTTCACGTTCTTCTCACCCTGTCCTCCTGTCCTATCCTTTCCACCTTCTTCTTGCTCTCATCCCTTCTATCCTTTCCCCTCTTCCTCCCTCCTTTCCCCTCCTCCTCCCTCCTATCCCCTCCTCCTCCCTCCTATCCTCCCTCCTATCCCCTCTTCCATCCCCTCCGCCTCCTCCCCATCAGCTGGTGAGGTGTGGGCGTGCTGTCACTGTCATGGTGTTGAGTGGTGAGCTTGGTGCTGAGTGTATCGTGTGTCCAGTGGTGGTGGTGATGGTGGTGATGGTGGTGATGGTGGTGGTGATGGTGGTGATGGTGGTGGTGGTGATGGTGATGATGGTGATGATATTCTATGTATTCTTTAATTTTTCTTGTTCGGCTGTTGAAATATTGCTCGTTTTCTCTCTCTCTCTCTCTCTCTCTCTCTCTCTCTCTCTCTCTCTCTCTCTCTCTCTCTCTCTCTCTCTCTCTCTCTCTCTCTCTCTCTCTCTCTCTCTCTCTCTCTCTCTCTCTCTCTCTTTCTCATTTTTTACCGTATATTTTTTTCCTGGTTCGTTAGGTGGAGATTGTGTGAGAGAAACGAGTGAATATCTGACTATAGGAAAGAAGTGAGAGAGAGAGAGAGAGAGAGAGAGAGAGAGAGAGAGAGAGAGAGAGAGAGAGAGAGAGAGAGAGAGAGAGAGAGAGAAAACTATTAATGCCCAGTCTTCATATTTACACCAATCATGGAAATACAACTGATAGAGAAAAAGAAAAAAAAAAACACACAAACACACTCACCATACACCACAACCACCATCGCCACCACATCATAACCCCCCTCCCCCCCACTCCTTCAGGAACCCCCAACATGTCCTTCCTCACGTCTCATCCACGCGAGGGGCATCCAAGAAGGCGTTGCGTAACCTTGTCGACACAGCCGCTGCTTTACTCTGTTTTTTATCAACAAGGCGAAAAATCCTGAACTTTTGCTGCTTACCGACTGATATTTAATGCCAGGAGAAGGGAATACTACGGTTCTTCTTAATTTCGGTTGTATTTTATCATAGTTACCCATACTATAGCCATAATTTTAAGCATGAGACCTTATGATAGGATTTTCGCCTCGTTAAAAAAAAATAGACTAGGCTAAAGTGTGTTGGTCGCTTCCGTCCCGCCTCCACTCACCCTGACGGACGCTTAACTTGCATCAACACTTTACTGCTTCCCCTGCTGTCCACACTCCTGACTCAACTATTATATTTAGCTCTCACCCCCTTCCTCCTCTTCCTCTTCTTCCTCCTCCTCCTCCTCCTCCTCTTTAATTCTTCGTTGGTTTCGTCCACAGTTGTTTTTTTTGCGTAATAAGAGCACAAAACACAGAAGTTCACTCCACAATTGTAAAGTTTTGTTGATGATTTATGATGAAATGTTTTACCGTTTCAGTACTTGCTCTTGAAATATATAGTGTTGCAGTTCTTTTTATTACTACTACTACTACTACTACTACTGCTACTGCTACTGCTACTACTACTACTATTTTTACTACTACTACTACTACTATTTTTACTACTACTACTACTACTAGTACTACTACTACTTCTACTACTACTACTACAACTACAACTACTACTACTACTACTACTACTACTACTACTATTTTTACTACTACTACTACTACTATTTTTACTACTACTACTTCTACTACTAATACTTCTACTTCTACTGCTACTACTACTTCTACTTCTACTACTTCTACTACTTCTACTTCTACTACTTCTACTACTACTACTACTACTACTACTACTATACTACAACTACTGCTACTACTACTACTACTACTGTTACTGCTATTACTACTACTACTATTTCTACTTCTACTTCTACTACTACTACTACTTAATGATAACAATAACAAAAATCATAATGCTAGTAACAATAATGATGACAATAACAATAGGCTACCAATACTAATACTACTAATAACAATAATAACAAAGGTGGTGATGATGAAAGATGAATTTGGGCATAAAATAAATAAGTAACTTTGGTATATTTTTGAACGTGACAACTGAAGGATAAAAATTGAACATAAGAACAATTTTTCTTTACCCTATTTTTTCCACGTAACAAACTTCGGATGACTGGCAGAATAAGCACGACGGTTGACTTTAAAGGGGCAAAGGGTCTGAGAGAGATTTGATGCATAACTAAAAAGGTGCAAAGGGTCTGAGAGAGATTTGATGCATAACTAAAAAGGTGCAAAGGGTCTGAGAGATTTCAAACATAACTAAAAAAGGTGCAAAGGGTCTGAGAGAGATTTGATGCATAACTAAAAAGGTGCAAAGGGTCTGAGAGAGATTTCATGCATAACTAAAAAGGTGCAAAGGGTCTGAGAGAGATTTGATGCATAACTAAAAAGGTGCAAGGGGTCTGAGAGAGATTTGATGCATAACTAAAAAGGTGCAAAGGGTCTGAGAGAGATTTGATGCATAACTAAAAAGGGGCAAAGGGTCTGAGAGAGATTTGATACATAACTAAAAAGGTGCAAAGGGTCTGAGAGATTTGATGCCTAACTAAAAAGGTGCAAAGGGTCTGAGAGATTTGATGCATAACTAAAAAGGTGCAAAGGGTCTGAGAGAGATTTGATGCATAACTAAAAAGGGGCAAAGGGTCTGAGAGAGATTTGATGCATAACTAAAAAGGTGCAAAGGGTCTGAGAGAGATTTGATGCATAACTAAAAAGGTGCAAAGGGTCTGAGAGAGATTTGATACATAACTAAAAAGGGGCAAAGGGTCTGAGAGAGATTTGATGCATAACTAAAAAGGTGCAAAGGGTCTGAGAGAGATTTGATGCATAACTAAAAAGGTGCAAAGGGTCTGAGAGATTTGATGCATAACTAAAAAGGTGCAAAGGGTCTGAGAGAGATTTGATGCATAACTAAAAAGGGGCAAAGGGTCTGAGAGAGATTTGATGCATAACTAAAAAGGTGCAAAGGGTCTGAGAGATTTGATGCATAACTAAAAAGGTGCAAAGGGTCTGAGAGAGATTTGATGCATAACTAAAAAGGTGCAAAGGGTCTGAGAGAGATTTGATGCATAACTAAAAAGGTGCAAAGGGTCTGAGAGAGATTTGATGCATAACTTTAAAGGTGCAAAGGGTCTGAGAGAGATTTGATACATAACTAAAAAGGTGCAAAGGGTCTGAGAGAGATTTGATGCATAACTAAAAAGGTGCAAAGGGTCTGAGAGAGATTTGATGCATAACTAAAAAGGTGCAAAGGGTCTGAGAGAGATTTGATGCATAACTAAAAAGGTGCAAAGGGTCTGAGAGAGATTTGATGCATAACTAAAAAGGTGCAAAGGGTCTGAGAGAGATTTGATGCATAACTAAAAAGGGGCAAAGGGTCTGAGAGAGATTTGATACATAACTAAAAAGGTGCAAAGGGTCTGAGAGATTTGATGCCTAACTAAAAAGGTGCAAAGGGTCTGAGAGATTTGATGTCTAACTAAAAAGGTGCAAAGGGTCTGAGAGATTTGATGCATAACTAAAAAGGTGCAAAGGGTCTGAGAGAGATTTCATGCATAACTAAAAAGGTGCAAAGGGTCTGAGAGAGATTTGATGCATAACTAAAAAGGCGCAAAGGGTCTGAGAGAGATTTGATGCATAATTAAAAAGGTGCAAAGGGTCTGAGAGAGATTTAAAGCATAAACTAAAAAGGTGCAAAGGGTCTGAGAGAGATTTGATGCATAACTAAAAAGGGGCAAAGGGTCTGAGAGAGATTTGATGCATAACTAAAAAGGTGCAAAGGGTCTGAGATAGATTTGATGCATAACTAAAAAGGTGCAAAGGGTCTGGGAGAGATTTGATGCATAACTAAAAAGGTGCAAAGGGTCTGGGAGAGATTTCATGCATAACTAAAAAGGCGCAAAGGGTCTGAGATATTTGATGCATAACTAAAAAGGTGCAAAGGGTCTGAGATAGATTTGATGCCTAACTAAAAAGGGGCAAAGGGTCTGAGATATTTGATGCATAACTAAAAAGGTGCAAAGGGTCTGAGATAGATTTGATGCATAACTAAAAAGGTGCAAAGGGTCTGAGAGAGATTTTATACATAACTAAAAAGGTGCAAAGGGTCTGAGAGAGATTTGATGCATAACTAAAAAGGTGCAAAGGGTCTGAGAGAGATTTCATGCATAACAAAAAAGGTGCAAAGGGTCTGAGAGAGATTTGATGCATAACTAAAAAGGTGCAAAGGGTCTGAGAGAGATTTGATGCATAACTAAAAAGGCGCAAAGGGTCTGAGAGAGATTTGATGCATAACTAAAAAGGTGCAAAGGGTCTGAGAGAGATTTCATGCATAACAAAAAAGGTGCAAAGGGTCTGAGAGAGATTTGATGCATAACTAAAAAGGCGCAAAGGGTCTGAGAGAGATTTGAAACAACTAAAATGCAGACTCGGGCACGGGGAAACTTTTATGGTTGTGGTTTCAAAGAATTTATCACTTTTTTTTAAGGCAAAATTTGAGATGACAGCCATTTCCCTGTTTCCCTGTTTCCCTCCACACGCCTCCTCCCCTTTTTTCCCCTCTTCCCTTGCCTCAAAAATATCGTATTCCTCCTCAGTTTCCCTCACATTCCTCCCTCCTTCCCTCCCTCTCTCCACCTCCTCCCCACACATCATCCTGGCTTTCTCTGTCTCCTCTCTGCATTTCTTTCACCACTTTACTATTTTTCCTGTTTCCTATAAATTCTTTCTTCGTGTTCTTCTCTCATATCACTCATATATTTTTCGCCACGCCCATCTCCATACGCCCTCACATCCTTCATCACACACACACACACACATACACACACACACACACACACACATACTTCCTCCCTCCTCTCCCTTACACTTCTTTCACTGAGGCTCAGGAGGAGGAGGAGGACGAGGAGGAGGAGGAGGAGGAGGAGGAGGAGGAGGAGGAGGAGGAGGAGGAGGACGAAGACAATTAACCCTCTGTATTAAGGTTTCGTTTGAGGGCTAATCCGGAAATTTAGACGAAGGGGAGTCAGCCTTGGAGGAGGAGGAGGAGGAGGAGGAGGAGGAGGAGGAGGAGGAGGAGGAGGAATAAAAGAGAATACAAAGGAATACAAAGGAAGAATAGACAGCAACAGCCCTATTATGCAAAACGAGGCTAACTGTGTGACTACTTTCTACCACTATAGTTTCTACGTGTTAGAGGTAAAATAATAGCAAAGTGAAGGCTCCTCCTCACCCACCCACCCCTCCTTCGAGGCCGGCAGGAACAAAAGTGAGAAAAAAGCACCGTACAGTATTGAAAAACTGCCATGGACTTTGATAGAAAAGATTGAAGGAGAGACACTACACTAAACTAAAGCTAAATCTACAAAGAAACAAAAGCAAAATTACGAAGGGCTGAAGTAATCGAAGTATTTATCCAGCCGTGTTACTATTAACTACTTGTGCTGGAAGAGAATTTCTAATATTACCAACTCTATTAAAGAAAACGTGCTTCGCTTCATAAGGAGGAGGAGGAAGGGTAGGAGGAGGAGGAGGAGGAGGAGGAGGAGGAGGAGGAGGAGGAGGAGGAGGAGGAGGAGGAGGAGGAGGAGGAGGAGGGGAGAATCAGGGATAGAACCTCTTAAGTAACAGTTTAACGAATGGCTATTGGCTAAGGAGAAATGGGCAGAAAAAGAAGAAGATACATAGTGTTGATTCAGCGATAGTGTTATGTAGTATACAGGAGGGGTGTGTGTAGGGGGGAAAGAGGGGGAGGGGGGCCAATGAAGGTCGTTGTGTGGTAGTGTGTAGGGTTGTGTGTGTGTGTGGGGGGGGGGGGGCGTGAAACACAAGCCTTCAAGTCAGACCATCCCATGTACTACTACTACGCCTTAATCCCCCCACCACAACCACCACCACCACCACCATCTCTATGTTAGTGTGGTAAGAGATATTGTGATTATGAGGGGAAAGTGAGAAGGGGAAAAATTACGTTGTGCTAGTATACCTCTCTCTCTCTCTCTCTCTCTCTCTCTCTCTCTCTCTCTCTCTCTCTCTCTCTCTCTCTCTTGACCTTGAAACTGAAGAATTTTTGAAGTTTCTATTTTCTTCACATTTCTTTACTTTTCTCACTTTCTTCCTCTTCTTCTTCTTCTTCTTCCTCTCCATCATCCTACTACTCCTCTTTTTTTGTCTCCTCCTCCTCCTCCTCTTCCTCTTCTTCCTCCTCTCCCTCTTCCTCTTCCTCCTCCTCCTACTCTTCCACCTCTTCTTCTAGTTCCTCCACTGCTAAGGGGTAAAAATGTCACAGCTCCGTCCTCCCTCAACGGGCGGGTGGGCGTGTGGGCGTGAGGGGCGGGCGGGGGTATCGGAGCGTGGATATCACAGCGCCCGTCATCCGTGCACGTCCAACCCCCACCGCCCCCGCCCTCTCACAGCCCATCCCTCTTCCCTCTCCCTCTCTTTCCTTCTTCTCTTCCTACTTTTTATTTGCAACTGTCCACTGTCTGTCTGTCTGTCTGAATGAATGTCTGTTTTCCTGTCTGTCTGTCTGTCTGTCTGTCTGTCTGTCTGTCTGTCTGTCTGAATGTCTGTCTGTCTGTCTGTCTGTCTGTCTGTCTGTCTGAATGAATGAATGTCTGTTTTTCTGTCTGTCTGTCTGTCTGTCTGAATGAATGTCTGTCTGTCTGTCTGTCTGTCTGTCTTTCTGTCTGTCTGTCTGTCTGTCTGAATGAATGTCTGTCTGTCTGTCTGTCTGTCTGTCTGTCTGTCTGTCTGTCTGTCTGTCTGTCTGTCTGTCTGTCTGTCTGTCTGTCTGTCTGAATGAATGTCTGTTTTTCTGTCTGTCTGTCTGTCTGTCTGTCTGTCTGTCTGTCTGTCTGTCTGAATGTCTGTTTTTCTGTCTGTCTGTCTGTCTCTGTCTGAATGTCTGTTTTTCTGTCTGTCTGTCTGTCTGTCTGTCTCTGTCTGAATGTCTGTTTTTCTGTCTGTCTGTCTGTCTGTCTGCCTGTCTCTGTCTGAATGTCTGTTTTTCTGTCTGTCTGTCTGTCTGTCTGTCTGTCTGTCTGAATGTCTGTTTTTCTGTCTGTCTGTCTGTCTGTCTGTCTGTCTGTCTGAATGAATGTCTGTTTTTCTGTCTGTCTGTCTGTCTGTCTGTCTGTCTGTCTGTCTGTCAATCTCTCTCTCTCTCTCTCTCTCTCTCTCTCTCTCTCTCTCTCTCTTCTCTCTCTCTCTCTCTCTCTCCACAATAGCAACCGTCCTAACCCGTGGCCACCGAGATGATAAGGCCTGGTGGATCACCCGTGACGTCACACCATAAGGATGCCACCCGCTCCGCTCCCCGTACAAGTTTACCTACCTAATATAATGTTTATCAGTATAAAAGATATACTGTTATCTTCGGAAATGTTTGTTCTATAATATTATCAAATAAAAAACCGTAAAACACACAAAGAAAAGGCCATTATGAGACTTTCAAGAAATATGCATTAACTTAAACTCTTCGCCATTTAATATTTTGCTCGCAAACATTTTACATGGAGAATATCAATAGAAGCGGAGTTTAATTAGCTTTCCATTGATATATTTCGTTTAGTGATAAATGAATTAGCGGCATGCATAAATTAGCGTTAACTAGATATACAAAATCATGAAATCGTATAATTTCCTACCTAATATATGTTTATCAGTATAAAATATATACTGTTATCTTCGGAAATGTTTGTTCTATAATATTATCAAATAAAAAAACCGTAAAACACACTAAAGAAATGCCATTATGAGACTTTCAAGAAATATGCATGAACTTAAACTTTTCGCCATTTAATATTTTGTGAAAAAACTTTTTACATGGAGAATATCAATAGAAGCGGAATTTAATTAGCTTTCCATTGATATATTTCCTTTTCTGATAAATTAATTAGAACCATGCATAAATTAGCGTTAACTAAATAAATAACATCATGAAATCTGGGAAATTACCCGATTTCATGATGTTATTTATTTAGTTGACGCTAATTTATGCATAGTTCTAATTTATTTATCAGAAAAGGAAATATATCAATGAAAAGCTAATTAAATTCCGCTTCTATTGATATTCTCCATGTAAAAAGTTTTTTCACAAAATATTAAATGGCGAAAAGTTTAAGTTCATGCATATTTCTTGAAAGTCTCATAATGGCATTTCTTTAATGTGTTTTACGGTTTTTTATTTGATAATATTATAGAACAAACATTTCCGAAGATAACAGTATATATTTTATACTGATAAACATATATTAGGTAGGAAATTACCCGATTTCATGATTTTTTATATTTAGTTAACGCTAATTTATGCATGCCGCTAATTCATTTATCACTAAACGAAGTATATCAATGGAAAGCTAATTAAACTCCGCTTCTATTGATATTCTCCATGTAAAATGTTTGCGAGCAAAATATTAAATGGCGAAGAGTTTAAGTTAATGCATATTTCTTGAAAGTCTCATAATGGCCTTTTCTTTGTGTGTTTTACGGTTTTTTATTTGATAATATTTTAGAACAAACATTTCCGAAGATAACAGTATATCTTTTATACTGATAAACATTATATTAGGTAGGTAAACTTGTACGGGGAGCGGAGCGGGTTGCATCCTTATGGTGTGACGTCACGGGCGATCCACCAGGCCTTGTCTCTCGGTGGTCTCGCCTAACCTCACATGCTCCCACGTTAGGAGCACCACAAAGCAACTATTACGAAGCTGGGATTAACCAAAGGTATTTCTACGTACGAGAAAGACCTGTACAAACACACCAACACCTCCATGTAAACAATACACTATAGCCTATTTTTTTAACAAGGCAAAAATTCCATTCTATCATAAGGTATCATGCTTAACCCCCTCACGCCCAGATCTTTCCTTTGCTATAAAAATTGTCTGTTGTTAGCGATAAAATAACGAAAAATAACTGAATATACCAAATTAGTTAGTGGTCAAGGATACTAAACAGGTCATATCTATAAAATATTGTTTATATTCACTAAAAATCGTCTATTGGTAGCCAAATTACAATGGAAATTACGTTCTGGGTTTCAAGAGGTTAAAGTTATGCCTATATTTACCTGATAGTACGGTTAACTACGATAAAATACAACTGAAATTTAGAAGAAGCGTAGTGTTCCCTTCTCCTGGCATCAAATATCAGTCAGTAAGCAGCAAGGGTTCAGGATTTTTCACCTCGTTAAAAAAATTAGAGTATAGACGCATACTTAACATACACAAAACATGGTTACGACACTATATATGGTTACTCTTACTAACGATTATATAACATTGAGACTGACTAGAAATATAAATGAGATCAGTTCAAAGCTTGTTCAATTTCCGCTCCGTAGAAAAAGTGTTGAATAAGAAGGAAGGTACCAAGGAAATAATGTAAAAGCTTAATTTAGTTATGTTATTACTGAATTAGAATGTGTTCGTTGTATAAAAAGGGAGATGCGAGTAATTATGGATCCACACTACCAGCATGAATTGTGTGTGTGTGTGTGTGTGTGTGTGTGGTGTGTGTGTGTGTGTGTGTGTGTGTGTGTGTGTGTGTGTGTGTGTGTGTGTGTGTGTGTGTGTGTGTGTGTGTGTGTGCTATTGTTCGAGGCTTCAGAAAACACTACGGTGATATTAATGACTGTTTCAGAATCAAAAAATTTACACGTACCCGTCGAACACACACACACACACACACACACACACACACACACACACACACACACACACACACACACACACACACACACACACAGGTACTCACAGAACGACACTCATGCATTGGCAAGTGTGCAACTCAATCGTTAACGAGCGATAAGTGGAGTGACCGAGTGGATAACAGGCGAGCGGATATGTGGACAATGCTCCCCTTCTCTGTGCCTGAATACAGCTATGCAAAACAATTTCAGTATATTTAAAAATACACCTTGACCTCTGTCTCAATAATGCATTCAATCGCGTTTTCCTTCCACTTATGTGCCAGGTTTTATGTGGACATTACCTGTGAAATAACTCAGGAGGTTTCGTCCATATTAATATCTGAATTTGAGTAAAAAAAAAAAAAAAAATGTTTTTCTCTCTCTCTCCCTTATCATACTTCTTCCTTTCACTTGTTCAACATTTTCCTCATCTCCCTCGTCAACCCATTCACACTCACACACCCACAGCCACCCACACACACCCACACCCACACACACACACACACACACCCACAGCCACCCACACACACACACCCACCCACACCCACACACACCCACAGCCACACCCACATCCACACACACACCCACACACACCCACATCCACACACACCTACACACCCACACACACACCCACACACACGCCCACGGTACAGCAGCGTGGGCGTGGAAGGAACAACAGGGAGTGGAGCATGTTGGGGTACGTTCTGTAATCCTATCTGGTCTGCACATTTGTTTCAGCATTCATACATACACAATACACAGGCAAATGGAGAGGTGAATACTGTACTGCTTCAGACTCTTGAGTTATACCAAATAGTTAATTGTGTTTTTGGTAATTAACTCCATCGTAGTGATAGTCTATTAAGCTTCCCAAAGGCCTACGTTGGTCTACCGTTGTCTGCCTGTATAAATGTCTGTTTGTCTGTCTGTCTGTCTGCTTCTGTTTGTCTGCCTGTCTGAATGTATGTCTGTATATATGTCTGTCTGTCTGAATGTCCTGAATGTTTGTTTGTCTGTCAGTCTGTCTGTCTGTCTGTTTATCTGAATGTCTGTCTGAATGTCTGTCTGTCTGTCTGTATGTCTGTCTGTCTGTCTGTCAGTCTGTCTGTCTGTCTGTTTATCTGAATGTCTGTCTGTCTGTCTGTCTGTCTGTCTGTCTGAATGTCTGTCTGTCTGTCTGTCTGTTTATCTGAATGTCTGTCTGAATGTCTGAATGTCTGTCTGTCTGTCTGTCTGTCTGTTTATCTGAATGTCTGTCTGAATGTCTGAATGTCTGTCTGTCTGTCTGTCTGAATGTCTGTCTGTCTGTCTGTCTGTCTGTCTGTCTGTCTGTCTGTCTGTCTGTCTGTCTGTCAGTCTGTCTGTCTGTTATCTGAATGTCTGTCTGAATGTCTGTCTGTCTGAATGTCTGTCTGTCTGAATGCCTGTCAGTCTGTCTGTCTGTCTGTCTGTCTGTCTGTCTGTCTGTCTGTCTGTTTATCTGAATGTCTGTCTGTCTGTCTGTCTGTCTGTCTGTCTGTCTGTCTGTTTATCTGAATGTCTGTCTGTCTGTCTGTCTGTCTGTCTGTCTGTCTGTCTGTCTGAATGTCTGTCTGTCTGTCTGTCTGAATGTCTGAATGTCTGAATGTCTGTCTGTCTGTCTGTCTGTCTGTCTGTCTGCCTGTCTCGTCCCTCACCTGTACTCTTTAGGTCTTAATCATCACACACGTCGTTGACAAAACATTCATATTTTCTAAGCGTGTAATTTCCTGCCGTGATATCTGGGTCTGTAACTTCATATTAGAATTAATATCCTTATCAAGAGAGAAAATAGAGTCGGGATTATAGTTATCTCTGTTTTAATCATGGAGTACTACTTGTAATATAAAAACTTAACATTCAACTCAATTTTTCAAGGTCTAAAGTTCAATCTGTCGAGGTGGAAGTTAATCAACATAGCTAATGGTAACGTAATAACGATATTGACACAGGGGAAGACAGTACATTTTCCAAGATAGTGCAAACATCACGACTATGTTCATTTGACAAGAACGTGACCTTGACATGGATAATTGTAACCAAAGCTAGTCATTATTTAGAATCCTTCAATTAATTCCAGTTCTCTCAAAACTCTTCCCCATTCAAAACATTCTTTGAAATCTAATCGGTCATTACAAAGAAAAAACCTTAATGGGGTGTGAAAAGCGAAGTGATTTTCAGGTTTCAAAAAAATTCACAGCACCGCGACAATGTATAAACCTCGCCACCCTCCATCACAGTCCTGGCACTGCCGCGAAGCAAGGGACAGCTTAAAGCGTCAGACTCATCAACACACAAGTGTCTTCTCTATTCCGGCCTCTTGGTGGCTCAGAACCCCGGCGTGGCAGAGGCCTTCGAGGGAGTCTTTCAAAATGTCTGTGATAAGATATTGTAGCGAGTAGAGTAACTTGTCTTTATGTCGCTATCAAGGACTTCGGAGGAGACAGTTGGTATACTCACTCGTATAGGAAAAGAAAGGAAAAACCCCAAAAGATATTGATCACCTCTCGAGGGAAAGGGGGAGGCGCGTCCTTCACACCACTACAGGAGCCGCTGGGCTGGACACGATGGCGCCGCGGCTACCAACTGTCTCCTCTGAAGGCCTTGATCCGGGCCATCCAGTGGATCGCCACAGAGCTGCCGCTCCACACCGCGCCCTGCAGCGAGGCCAGGGACGTGTATGGGCTGGCCCGCATGATCCACGCGGCGTTAGGGCTGCACCAGGGGCGGCACCTTAACCCCGGGTTGGCCAACCCGGTGGAGTGGGTGCGGGCGGCACGAAGCTGGGAGTCCAGTGAGCGCCCGAGTCTGGGTGCGCTCATCAAGGAGGCGAAGGAGACGGGGCCATACGAGCGTCGCTCTGGCCCTGTAAAATACAACTAGATGAATACACACACACATACACACACTCACACACACACACACACACACACACACACACACACACACACACACACACACACACACATACACACACACACACACACACACACACACACACACACACACACTCACACTCACACTCACACTCACACTCACAACACACACACACACACACACACACACACACACACACGATGTGATGTTAGACCGCCAAGATGGTCCAGTGGATAGAGCATAGGCGAGGCATTCTAAGGTTAGCTGGTTCGATTCCTCGCTCGCTCTCGGGGATTTTTCACTGACAAATTCGGGCGGTTACTATCCCCCTTGAGCAAGGGGATGGGGGTGTGTGGTGTGTGAGGTCCCAGAATTACCCAAAGATCGGTCACTATGAGCTACAAGCTCGCTCCGGGAGGGTGAAACTGGTGATCGCGAATCCGGCTCGCGTGGACAAGACCCATAAGAAGAATAAGAACTCACAAGAACTCACAAGAACTCATAAGAAGAATAAGAACTCACAAGAACTCACAAGAACTCATAAGAAGAATAAGAACTCACAAGAACTCACAAGAACTCACAAGAACTCATAAGAACTCACAAGAACTCACAAGAACTCACAAGAACTCACAAGAACTCATAAGAACTCATAAGAAGGCTAACCTTATATTTTTCCAAAAAAGTAGCTAGGAATATTTGTTTTCCTCTAGATATGGGACAGCATATATATGTATCTTTTTTTTTTACACACGAACACGGAACGACTACGAAAAAATACGCTGTGTAGATAAACAAAAGAACCCGTGACCGTTTAGCGGCGCACCGTGGCACGTGTTACAGCAGCCAGCGGTGCGTCCAGCTTGACCCAGACATGCACCGCTGCGAGGAACAACACGTTAGAGAACCGATCTGTGTGTGTGTGTGTGTGTGTGTGTGTGTGTGTGTGTGCGTGTGTGTGTGTGTGTGTGTGTATGTGTGTGTTTATGTGATTCAGAGTACATTTCCCTCCCCCCCCCAAGAGGCCGATAAGCACCATTACCTTGCTTAAAGCTATTGATAACGCAGCCTGCAGGGAGGTGAAGCAGGCAGGCAGGCAGGCAGGCAGGCAGGCAGGCAGGCAGGTAGACAGGCAGGCAGGCAGGCAGGCAGGCAGGCAGGCAGGCAGGCAGCAGCAGGCAGCAGGCAGGCGGGCCGGCGGGCAGGCAGGCAGGCGGGCGGCGGGCAGGCAGGCAGGCAGGCAGGCAGGCGGGCAGGCAGGCAGGCAGGCAGGCAGGCAGGCAGGCAGGCAGGCAGGCAGGCAGGCAGGCAGGCAGGCAGGCAGGCAGGCAGGCAGGCACAGAGCCGGCGGGCCGGGGGGCAGGCAGGCAGGCAGGCAGGCAGGCAGGCAGGCAGGCAGGCAGGCGGGCCGGCGGGCAGGCAGGCAGGCGGGCGGGCGGGCAGGCAGGCAGGCAGGCAGGCAGGCAGGCAGGCAGGCGGGCAGGCGGGCAGGCAGGGCAGGCAGGCGGGCGGGCAGGCAGGCAGGCAGGCAGGCAGGCAGGCAGGCAGGCAGGCAGGCCAGACAGGCAGGCAGGCAGGCAGGCAGGCAGGCAGGCAGGCAGGCAGGCAGGCAGGCAGGCAGGCAGGCAGGCAGGCAGGCAGGCAGGCGGGCCGGCGGGCAGGCAGGCAGGCAGGCGGGCGGGCGGGCGGGCGGGCGGGCAGGCAGGCAGGCAGGCAGGCGGGCAGGCAGGCAGGCAGGCAGGCAGGCAGGCAGGCAGGCAGGCAGGCAGGCAGGCAGGCAGGCAGGCAGGCAGGCGGGCCGGCGGGCAGGCAGGCAGGCGGGCGGGCGGGCAGGCAGGCAGGCAGGCAGGCAGGCAGGCAGGCAGGCAGGCAGGTAGACAGTCGTGCCGCTTTAATGAAAACCCACGCCATCCATGCGGCTACAAATAGATGCAATCGCTATTAAAGTGACAGAATCGATGACATATAAGTGACTTTCATTCACTCGAAGATGGTGTGGTGGTGATGTCACGTGATGGTGTGTGGTGTGGCTGGTGGTGAAGAGTGTGTGATGTGTTGTGGTGAAAGGGTATTGGTGGTGTAGTGTGGTGGTGTGTGGTGTGGTGTGGTTGTTGTGTATTGTGGTGTGGTGTGGTGAAAGGGTATTGGTGGTGTAGTGTGGTGTGGTGATGAGTGTGTGATGTGGTGTGGTGGTGTAGTTTGGTGGTGTGTGGTGTGGTGATGTCACGTGATGGTGTGTGATGTAGTGTGGTGGTGAAGAGTGTGTGAGATGGTGTGGTGGAAGGTTATTGGTGGTGTAGTGTGTTGGTGTAGTGTGGTGGTGGTGAGGAGTGTGTGAGGTGGTGTGGTGGAATGGGATTGATGGTGTGGGTGGATTGGTGTGGTTAGGCAGGATCACCCACCTTCCACCCATGCCACATCCTAGAAACCAATAAAAACAAGCCTGTTCTAGAGGTTTAACCCTTTCACGCCCAGATCTTTCCTTTGGTATAAAAAAATGTATGTTGTCGAGCCATAAAATTACGAAAACTAACTTAATATACCAGATTTGTTAGTCGACAAGGATACTAAACAGGTCATATGTATAAAATATTACTTATATTCATTAAAAATCGTCTAATGGCAGCCAAATATCAATGGAAATTACGTTCTGGCCTCAAGGGGTTAAGTTATGGTGAGTTGAACGGACTCGTAGTAAAAAAATGATACCACAGGAAAGTGATCATTTTGTCATGTAGCAAAACCGCAGTCGAGTATTTCATTCCAATCAGACTTTGTAATCGTTTCAGTGACTCGTCGATTAGGAATGAACTGCGCCGAAGACAATAATGATGATGATGATGATGATGATGATGATGATGATGATGATGATGTGTTGGAAATACCTGACTATATCGAAACCAATTAACCTGGATAGTCGCTCAGTAGCACGGCGCACTCTGATTCCAGTCTTAAGCTCTTAATTTCACGAAGGATTAATTTCCCTTTAACATAATCGTAAATGCTCTAAGCGGCGTCCAAACAGTTACGTCACACACACACACACACACACACACACACACACACACACACACACACACACACACACACACACACACACACACACACACACACACACACACATACACGCACACATACATGCACACACACACTGCTCTGCTATCATACCTACAGGATCATCCACAAACACGTCTGTTATATCCCTACAGCCACACCCATCAGTCACACTAATCAGCCAACCAGCCAGTCAGCCAGCCAGTCAGTTAGTCAGCCAGTCAGCCAATCAGCCAGTCAGTTAGTCAGCCAATCAGCCAGTCAGTTAGTCAGCCAGTCAGCCAGCCAGCCAGTCAGTCAGCCAGCCAGTCAGTCAGCCAGCCAGCCAGCCAGCCAGTCAGCCAGCCAGCCAGTCAGCAGCCAGCCAGCCAGCCAGTCAGCCAGCCAGCCAGCCAGCCAGTCAGACAGCCAGCCAGTCAGCCAGCCAGCCAGTCAGCCAGTCAGCCAGCCAGTCAGTCAGCCAGCCAGCCAGTCAGCCAGCCAGCCAGCCAGTCAGCCAGCCAGCCAGCCAGTCAGCCAGTCAGCCAGCCAGTCAGACAGTCAGCCAGCCAGCCAGCCAGTTAGTTAGCCAGCCAGCCAGCCAGCCAGCCAGCCGACACTTCCCACACACACACAACACAAGCAGTAAAAGTGTTCCAGGATGCTCAGAGTTCACCACAGTATGCACAGGAGATCAGCTCATATTTTCACCTCAAATCCCTTTCATCTAAACTTCGTCTCCTTGTTTCCTACACTAAGCTAACCTTCTCTCACCCCTTCACCCCCTCACCCCATCACCCCAACACCTTCTCTCTCTCATCCTCACCCTCTCTCTCTCTCTCTCCCCCAGGCGTGCAGGCGGCCATGTACGGACTACTGATCGAAAACTTCAGCGAATTCATCAAGAACGATTATGGCGAGGATAAGTGGGAGGAGATCCGTCTGCTGGCCGGCGTGGACCACATCGACTTCAGCACTCACAAAATCTACAGTGAAAACCTCCTGCCCAAGCTGTCTAAGGCCGCCGTCACTGTTAGTACCCTTATAGGAGGAGGAGGAGGAGGAGGAGGAGGAGGAGGAGGAGGAGGAGGAGGAGGAGGAGGAGGAGGAGGAGGAGGAGGAATACAAAGGAATACAAAGGAAACACAAACAGCAACAGACCGATAGGTCCTTACAAAACTGTTTGCTTTAACTACACTACACTAACTAGATAATAAGAGAGAAAGGATAGGAAGTAGAAGGCTCCTCCCCACCCACCCATCCCTCCAGCCGAAGCTGGCTGGAAAAGAAGTGATACCATGCAATATAGAAAAACTGCATGGAATTTGTGAGGAAAGTTGAAAGCTGTAATCTATGGCTAACTACTACTAGTTTGAGGGGGTAGGTTTAGTGCTTGTTAGATAGGTCATGTTATGTGTGTTTTGTAATGGTGGGAACATAGTGTGGAGGTTCAAAGGGTGGTGCGGCAGCCTTGCCTGGCGCTTTCTTGGGAGGCAGCAGTCAATCAGGCCCCAGCTCCGTTCAATCCACTGCGGATTGTGTACTTTCCATGTAGGACGCCGTACACTTCAATGCCGCCTGCAGCAGTGACCCCTGGTACCTTAAATCCCGATGGTGGTCACTAACTGTCAGGACCCTAACTGAACCACAGCCCGTCACAGGTCGAGAGTAGTAGTGGTAACCGTTAACTCGGGGCTATCTGTGTGTGTTATGAGGTCTAATGTAGTGTTGGTGTAGGCTCAGTGTGGAAGATCAGGGGTGGTGCGGCAGCCTTGCCTGGCGCTTTCTTGGGAGGCAGCAGTCAATCAGGCCCCAGCTCCGTATCAATCCACTGCGGTAGTGCACTTTCCAAGTAGGACGCCGTGCACTTCAATGCCCCCTGCAGCAGTGACCCCTGGTATATAAATCCCGATGGTGGTCACTAACTGACAGGGCCCTTACTGAACCACAGCCCGTCACAGGTCAAAAGTTGTAGTAGTGACCGTTTACTCGGGGCTGTCTGAGACGTGTGGGAAGGGTTGTGTAGACGCGACTCGCAATCATTTTACGCAATGAGAGTAAGTTTCAGAGGCCCGCGAGATAAATTTATTTAATTAAATTAAATGAGGAGGAGGAGGAGGGAGGAGGAGGAGAGGAGGAGGAGGAGGAGGAAGGAGGAGGAGGAGGAGGAGGAGGTGGTGGTATAGGGAAGTAGTGGTTCTCTGGAGGCTGAAGATTTAGAACTATTTGCCTTTTTTTTTTGCGAAGCTGAAGGTAGTGTTTCTTTTTTTGTGTGTGTGCGTGTGTCTATAATTGCCCTGCTATCAATCCACTCTCACCTATAGCCATTACTCTTTCCACTTATAGTCCACACAGTCTTGTTTTTGTATGTGTGTGTGTGTGTGTGTGTGTGTGTGTGTGTGTGTGTGTGTGTGTGTGTGTGTGTGCGTGTGTGTGTGCGTGTGTGTGTGTGTGTGTGTGGATGGGAGTAGGGAAGGTAGGAAGGAAGGAAGGAAGGAAGGAAGGAAGGAAGGAAGGAAGGAAGGAAGGAAGGAAGGAAGGAAGGAAGGGAGGAAGGAAGGAAGGAAGGAAGGAAGGAAGGAAGGAAGGAAGGAAGGAAGGGAGGGAGGGAGGGAGGGAGGAAGGAAGGGAGAAAGGGAGGAAGGAAGGAAGGAAGGAAGAAAGGAAGGTAGGAGGGAAGGAAGGAAGGAAGGAAGGAAGGAAGGAAGGAAGGAAGGAAGGAAGGAAGGAAGGAAGAATTTACATGTCCGTCCCTTCATAAATTCGCCATAGATCAAGGCCTGTGACCTTTATTTACATTTTGAATATGTATGTCTCTCTTCCCCCCCACGAGTCAAAAAGGCATAGTAGGACTCTCTTCTCCTCTCTCTCTCTCTCTCTCTCTCTCTCTCTCTCTCTCTCTCTCTCTCTCTCTCTCTCTCTCTCTCTCTCTCTCTCTCTCTCTCTCTTAGCCTCTTACATCATCCTCACAGGTTTTTCTTCTACATCATTCATCTTTCTTATTATTTTCTTTTCATCGAGGTTTTTCCTGTCTCTACCATGGCCTTCTCTCTCTCTCTCTCTCTCTCTCTCTCTCTCTCTCTCTCTCTCTCTTCTCTCTCTCTCCTCTCTCTCTCTCTCTCTCTCTAAGAATCTATTATCTCCTTACTTCCTTATTTCCTATCCTGGCTCCCTAGCATCTTTTTTTCATATATATATACATATATATATATATATATATATATAATATATATATATATATATATATATATATATATATATAATATATATATATGTAAGTATAATATATAAGTATGATATATGAGTAAATGTTGTATAGTTCAATTACACTGTCAGAAGCAAATATTAACGCAAACACGGCTGTCCTGCCGGCCGGTAGCAGTACAGAGGAGCGCAGTAGTGGAGGAGCGGTTGGTGCTCGGTCGCGAGTCGAATACAATTTCGAGAAATTGAACGCTGGCAGAGTTTGGATAGCTTGCAACCGCTGCTCAACACAGTTTTTAGCCCAAACCCCCCTTCAAAATGGTTCAATCGACATGGGACAAGCCGTTTACCACCTACGATTTATTTGCGATTTTTTTCTGCCTACTCATTAAAATTGAATAAACAAAAACAGACAGACAGACACACGGCTTCTGCTATAGCATAACAGACAGACAGACACACGGCTTCTGCTATAGCATAACAGACAGACAGACACACGGCTTCTGCTATAGTATATTAGATAGATAAGGTAGATAATATAAAATTAACATAGGAAGGGAAATAATAGAAGGAGGACAGGCAAGGATCGTGAGGAGGGAGGCTGGGCTGGGAGACCAAGAAAATTAAGAGGAGAGAGATAAAAACACTCCAAAGTTATGTTGAATGTATCTGATAACGTTAACACTCACGTCTTCTCGGTCCTGTACTCAACACGTCCTTTACGTCTTACCTGAAAATATAAACAAAACAAATATCAGGCGACGGAAATATGCAGATAATAAGAAAACCCCCTCGGCAAATTCCCCACAGCAACCCCACACAAGCGTTAAGTCCGTGAGTCTACGGAGTTAGTGAAATGAGGCAAGGCATTACCGCAGAGTTTCTTCCTGTAATCTAATACATACTCTTGAAAGTGTTTTTACCCTGAAACCCCCCTTCAAAATTATTCAATCGACATGGGACCAAGCCGCTTACCACCTACGATTTATTTGCGATTTTCTGAGGCTACTCTCATCAAAATTGAATTTACAGTTTCGGCTACCCAATACAGACAGACAGACACACGGCTACTCCTATAGTATATTAGACAAGTGCTTGTGGGCCCTTCGGACCCATGTATTGATGTTTGTAGGAGTCGATATATATTAGACAACATGTGATTGCAAACTCCAATCGTGTTGTTGCTGTCGTTGGTCACTGGTCAAAGTGCCTCGGGGTAGACCACGTTCCGTGTGATTCCAACCCTTTGTGTTCCGTGTGATCCCAACACACACACTCATACACGCACACAAACGTCCATGAGTCTACTGAGTTTGTGGAATGCGGCAAGACGTTACCGCAGAGTTTTTCCTGTAATCTAATACTCCTAAAGTGTTTTTAGCCCAAAACCCCCCTTCAAAATTATTCAATCGACATGGGACCAAGCCGCTTACCACCTACTAATAATCCCTTTTAGTGGGATTAGTAGTGATATCAGCAAGTTTGCGGATGATACTAAGGTAGGTAGGATTATTAGATCACAGTCTGATGTAAATATTTTGCAAGGAGACTTAGATAAATTAAATGAGTGGGTAGATAGATGGCAGATGGAATTTAATATTGAGAAGTGCAGCGTAATGAATGTTGGTAGAAAAAATCCTGGTAATAAGTACACCATACGCAATGTATCGCTGAAAAGATCAGAAGATGAGAAAAATCTGGGAGTGCGGGTAAGCTCAGACCTCCGTCCTAGGAATCAATGTATTGAGGCTAGAAATCGAGCCAACAGGGTGTTAGGATTTATTACCAGGAGTGTTAAAATTAGAAGTGCTGAAGTTATTCTAAAGCTTTATCTGGCTCTAGTCAGGCCTCACCTAGACTATGCGGTTCAGTTTTGGTCTCCGTATTACAGGATGGATATTGCCTTGTTAGAATCAGTGCAGAGAAGGATGACCAAAATTATTCATGGAATGCGTAACTTTAGTTATGAGAAGAGATTGAAACTATTAAATTTACACTCACTCGAGAGGCATAGAGTAAGGAACGATCTGATAGAAGTTTTTAAGTGGATAAAGGGATACAATATAGGCGATGTAGGAAAAGTTCTTAAGGTTAGTAAACAGGGTAGAACAAGAAGTAACGGATTCAAGCTGGAAAAGCGTAGATTTAAAAAGGAAATAGGGAGAAACTGGTTCACAAATAGGGTGGTGAATGATTGGAATGGACTAAATCGTCAGGTGGTCAATGCGGAGTCTATTGGGGTCTTTAAAAGGAGTCTGGATAAATTCATGGATGGGTAAGAGAGGTGGATATAGGTAGAGTTAGGTAACAGGAACTACCTCGTGTAGGTCTCACGGCCTCTTGTAGCTTCCTTACTTTCTTATGTTCTTATGTTCTACGATTTATTTGAGATTTTTTGAGCCTACTCAAATCAAAATTGAATTTACAGTTTCGGCTACCCAAAACAGACAGACACACAGACACACGGCTACTCCTATAGTATATTAGATAGATTGGCCGCAGATCGTGTGTTTGAGGCTGGCTGATTATACCTCTCAGGATATGTTAAAAAAAAAAAAAAAAAAAAAAAATATCATGCTTAGTAAATGTTTAGGTGATGCGTCTTCTTATGGTACACTCTAATGGTTCCTATGAAGCTTTAGTTAATGACCCAAGTAATTATATATATCAACGTCGAGAATTTCACTTCCAAAATTAGTTGTGTTATAGTCTCGGCATCATAATAAGAATTGCGTGTTGGACGTATTTGTCTATCATTGTAATTACTAAAAGACTTTCACTAATGAGGTCAGTGAGTATACCTTGTACCTCCTTTACGGCATCAGAAATTAAGACATATTAACCCCTTGAGGCCCAGAACGTAATTTCCATTGCAACTTCGGTAAAATTCGACTATTCTAATTAATATAAGCAATTTTTTTTATATATATCACCTGTTTAGTATCCTTGTCCACTAGCTTTTGGTATATTAAGTTACTTTTCGTAATTTTATGGCTAACAACAGACGATTTTACATAGCAAAAGAAAGATCTGGGCGTGAAGGGGTTAACGTATTGAGCGCTTCTCAATTACATGTTTACTCACTGATGTTTATTTCTTTAGTTTCCCATTCGTGTTTACATAAAATACGATCAAAACAATGTTGTGAATAGTTTTGGCCATGATATGTGTCACTTATTTCCTCCTCGATATTCATTTGCTGTGCATGTTTACGAGGATTTAACCCCTTCAAACCCTGATCTTCCCTTTGCTATAAAAAAAAATCGTCTGTTGTAGAGCCATAAAATTACGAAAAGTAACTGAATGTACCAAATTAGTTAGTCGACAAGGATACTAAACAGGTCATATCTATAAAATATTGCTTATATTCACAAAAAAAAACGTCTAATGGTACCCACATTACAATGGAAATTACGGTTTGGGTCTCAAGGGGTTAACGCGCCCAGTGTTATGTGGTTCACACAGAGATGCTGAAGGAATCTAATTATAACCTCGTGACCTCATCATGCATGTCATGTACTCAACGCCTGGTCTTCTTCCACTGAATCAAAGGCTTTCCCGTAATTTAAACAAAATTAAGCATAGGAGATTGTTGCATTCTATAATTTTCTCGATCATCTGGTGGTGTGAAAGAATGGCTCACAATGGAGTAACTCGCATAAATCTTA
The DNA here is from genome assembly GCA_016584305.1 of Chionoecetes opilio. Classification (NCBI taxonomy): domain Eukaryota; kingdom Metazoa; phylum Arthropoda; class Malacostraca; order Decapoda; family Majidae; genus Chionoecetes; species Chionoecetes opilio. The sequence goes on from JACEEZ010023598.1 coordinate 922,730, forward strand.
CTTGTTATCATGACTAACTTCTGTCTAAGGTTTGGTAGATTTACGAGTAGCATTTGTACTAATTTGATAACAAACCACTAAAGCGATAACAAGTATTTCTTTGTGGTTTTCTCCCCCATGAATCAATGTTATCACTGCATTGCACCACCATTCTGGGATCCCTCCCGCTGTAAGCATTGAGAAAATATACTGAATAGTCTCAAGTGAACCTCCGTACCCGAGTCTTTCACAACCTTGATACAATGATACACCCCCCCCCCTTCTTGGGTCTTGTCTTGATACACCCCCCCTTCCTTGGCTCTTGCCTTGATACATCCCCCCATAGGCGTAGTTAGGCCTGGGCATTGGGGGCTGTAGTCCCGAATGTTTTATGAATAGCCCCGGATCTCAAATAGCCTTTTATTTCTTACAAAAATAAGATAAGCTCTGACTGGGGCCAACATAAAATTATAGTAAGAAACAAGAAATTTGGTTAGATGTTACTTGGCATATGCTGATGGCATCCTTTTTATGAGCAGGACAAGAGAGATACGGAGGAAACAGGAAGAGAGAACAGAGGAGATGAGGAGTGCAACAGATAAATGAGACACCAAAAGACCTTCTGGAGAGGTGAAGAAGAAAATATCAAATGGACAACACACAGAGTTAACACAGTTTTGTCACAGTTCAGTAGATAAAGGTAGGGGAGGTGATATATATATATATATATATATATATATATATATATATATATATATATATATATTTTATATATATATATATATATATATATATATATATATATATATATATATATATTATATATATATACGTATATATCAATAAATTATAATTATTGCTACAAGTGATTTAGGGAATAATATATAAATTTACTACCACAAAGTGTTTCACCTTTATTTTTGCAATAAATGCAGAGAAAATATCACATAATTGGTTTGCAGATTTGCGGACTTGCGGTTGCGGAAGTGTGAACTTCAAGAAATTTGCGGACTTGCGGTTGCGGAACTTAAGGATTGAAGTTTGCGGATTTGCGTTTGCGGAAGTGGATTTTCGTTTGCGGTGCCCACCTCTGTCACACACACACACACACACACACACACACACAATAACACACGTGCGAACACACACGCACACACACATACACACACAATAACACACGTGCGGACACACACACACACACACACATACACACACACACACACATACACACACACACACACATACACACACAATAACACACGTGCGAACACACACACACACACACACACACACACACACACACACACACACACACACACACACACACATAGCACGACCATTGTTAAGTTCTGTACGTTACTAGGTCAATACATTGTACAGCGTTCCTTGCCCTAAACATACTCTTTTCTCCCAGCTCATTTTCAGTTACTATCGCCTCCTTATGTCACCTACCTTATTCGTGTAGTTGTTTCCATTGGCATTCTTTCTGTTGTTCATTTAAGCATTATTCCACTCTTGAAATTTCCAGCGAAAGCATATTAGCAATACGCAACATTTTCGTTCGTAATAACAAGTTAAACATGGTAATATGCATGAATGTGAAGGGGAAACATAACTACGTTCAAACTATATTTCTGCCAACCATCTACTCGCATAAGTCGAGTATAAACTTTGATTTCCCTTCAGTGCAGTACAAATGCTAAACTATTGAATTTTCATGTATAACCTGGCTTTTAAACTTTGGCATTAACGTAAGACAATCACTTACAAACCTTATGCTATAAATCCTGCCATAAATTAACATGACATTAATTGACTATCGAATTGTTCATCAGATGTCAAATTTGATGTGACTCTTATTTCCCATATTACTAAATTAACACACAAAAAAATGCTTCATTTAAAACTAATGCTAATTATGTTACGACAGCAGTATGTGAATTACGAAATGTTTAAAGGTTTTTTTATAGCTTACTTCCAATTATTAAGAGAAATGGGATTGAATTATAATATCTAAGTATGGTATTACGTGTTTGTTTTCAGGAAGAAAGAATAAACCGAGAGATTGTTAAAAGCAAGCCTTAAATGTCTTTTCAATAAGATTCTCTGTTACAAAATCTGATACTACTCAGTTTTATATAATGAATGATATACGCATATCACCAATGAATCCACAATAACATCAATAATATACATGTATATAAAGAATTTACCCAAGTTCGACGATTTCTCTTTCCTTGAATAATTTGGTTTAACAGTTAAAGTGGTGGTGACGAGGAGGTCGCCCTCCACTGCCATCCCCTTTTGTACATCCACCTCGCCGCGGTTCCTTTTACTTCTTTCTTCACAATTATAATTTCATATAAAAATGCAAAACTTTGTCAACTTGAGATGCTTCCGCCTGGTGGTGGTGTTGGTGATGAGGGTGGCGATCACCCTCGTGCTGGTGGGCTTGGTGTTGGAGGCCGACGAGCTGCGTCGGGTGATGAGGGCCTGGCGGGACGCAGGGCCCCACACCACCCTGCTGGGGAAGGTGCGGGGGCACCTGGTGGCCGCCTCGTGGCTGACCTCCCCAAGGGACCCCCTTGCGGAGTGCGGCTTCCCCCTGGGTGACAGCTGGGGGGAGGTGCTGTCCATGATAGTGGGCAGCAAGGAACGTCTGACCTGCCTGGAGAGGCAGATCCAGAAGGCCGAGCAGGAACACAAGACGTTTGTGTTCTGCTTCGTGTGTGCCGTGTGTGTGGTGGTGGAGGTTGTGTTTGTGGTCCTGGTGGCGGGACGCTCCTGGGCACGGCAGACCCTGGCGCGCCACCACGAAAAAGGAAGCAAGGCAGGGCAGGACGAGCCTCTCCTGCAGGAAACAGCAGCCTCGCAGGTCAAACACACTGAGGTGGAGGACGTGCTGGAGGAGATTGGAGAGCTGGTCATTCCCCAGGAGGAAACAGGAGGCGTCCTCATTCTCGTGGATCTAGGACGCCAAAGACTGCACATCAAGGCCCCCAAGAACAACGTGCTGGAGTGCCACGTCGCCCTCAAGAACTTGTTGGCGGAGTGGCGAAAACGCGAGGCCGCCACAACTCAACATGTTCTCATCCCAGTGGAGTTGCCCGCCAGACTTCCAAGGCTGAAGATAGAAGCTACAGCGATAACTGAGAGCTTCAAACTAACCCAGAAAATGGTGTCACCACGCCAGCATGGAGTGGCCGCGGCTAGGCAGCAGGCGGCAGACAGTCAACGCCACCCCGCTAAGAAGACTGCTGCCCGCCCACGCCTTGGCAAAACCAGGAAGTGGAGGGCGTTCGGCCACATCCTCCCGACGACAGAGGCACGTCGGGTGGCCTTCGTCAGGGCTCGCGCCGCCCTTGATGAACGGGCACACGCGTGGAAATATGCCTCCAAGACAAAACTGGAGAAACTTAAGAAGCGCGGGATTCCCGGTAACATCCTCCCGACACCCGAGGCACGTCGGGTGGCTTCCGTCAGGGCTCGCGCCGCCCTCGATGAACGGGCGCAGGCGTGGAAATATGCCTCCAAGACAAAACTGGAGAAATCTACAAAGCGCGGGGTTCCCGGTAACATCCTCCCGACACCCGAGGCACGTCGGGTGGCTTCCGTCAGGGGTCGCGCCGCCCTCGATGAACGGTCGCAGGCGTGGAAATATGCCTCCAAGACAAAACTGGAGAAGTCTACAAAGCGCGGGGTTCCCGGTAGCATCCTCCCGACGCCAGAGGCACGTCGAGTGGCCTCCGTCAGGGCTCGCGCCGCCCTGAATGAACGGTCGCACGCGCAGAAGTGTGCCTTGAAGACAAAACTGAAGGAAAGTAAACACGGGGTGTTCAGTCCCATCTTTCCGACGCCAGAGGCACGTCGAGTGGCCTCCGTCAGGGCTCGCGCCGCCCTGAATGAACGGGCGCACGCGCAGAAGTGTGCCTTGAAGACAAAACTGAAGGAAAGTAAACACGGGGTGTTCAGTCCCATCTTTCCGACGCCAGAGGCACGTCGAGTGGCCTCCGTCAGGGCTCGCGCCGCCCTGAATGAACGGTCGCACGCACAGAAGTGTGCCCCTAAGACTTCATGGAAGAAAAGTGTCGGAAATGAGGGCGCTCAGACCGACACTCAGGCTGCGAACATGACTGTGCCTGCGAACCGAGTGGCCTCGGTGAGGAGTGACGCCGCCAATAGGGAAAGGGCGCACGCGCGTGAGTGTGCCTCTCAGACACAGGCGAAAAGTGTCGCAAAGGTTGCTCAATCTTTGAACACGTCTGTGCCTGCGAGCCGAGTGGCCTTCGCGAGAAAAGACGCCGCCATAAGGGAACGAGCGCACGCACGTAACATTACGTCCCAGACGACATGCGCGAATGGTATCGTAAATGTTAAGGAGTAAAATGTGACACCTGCATCACTGTCTGGTTGCCAGCAACGAGTGGCCGCGGCCAGGCAGCAGGCGGCAGCCAGGGAGCGCCACCTTGCTGGGAGGAACGCTGGCCGCCGACGCCTCGTTAACACCGTGAGGCCCAACGTCTTCGGTCACACAACCTCGACCCCAGAGGCGCGCCGCGTGGCCTCCGTGAGGAGTGAAGCTGCCACCACGGAAAGAGCGCATGCGCACACGTGCGCCAGTCAGTGAGCGACAGCAAGAATCCCCCCGCGAAGGAAGGTACAATTGCCAACCACGCCACCATAACTAAGTGTTCAGCGTGAAGGGTGAACACTGCATCCTCCTGGTTGCCTGCATGAAATGTACATATCTCGACGATGAACTTTGGCGGCACCACCGCGTGCATCTACGTAGCTTACAGGACCGCCGTGAGCGTCCAGCAGCCCCGCGGGAGAGAATTGACTCACTGCTGGTCTATAAGACCACACCGCCAAAACATTGCTGATTTCTTAAACCATTTTTAAAGTACATGGATAAAAAAAAGCTAGGTACATTTTTTATGATTCAACTTGATTTCTTAATTTTTTGTAGTTACTATATATTTTTCAATTTTAAGTGATAGCATATTTTTGTAACAAATTTATTACATGAACGGATGCGGGCCGGGCAGGTGGTTACTTGAGTATTTGAGTACTCAATGATCAAAAAGTAAATAAGTACCTTGATCATTTAATTGTTCATTTGATCATCAAACTTTGGGTACTTTTATTAATTTTGTACTTGGAGTAAAAATTTGTCATTGTAACAATATTTTAACTTAAGTAACAAAGCTTGGTATACTTTTTACACCACTGCCTGTATAACCTAACTACTCTATTCACCGGGGAATCAAGGGATATATATATATATATATATATATATATATATATATATTTTATAATATATATATATATATATATATATATATATATATATATATATATATATATATATATATACCTATATATAAGGCACTTATTTGAACACACCTTCCTGTCCTAGCTTTCTCCATGTACCCATTTCCCGACCAACTCCCTGATGCATTTCAAGAATCTAACTTTAAAAATCTATTTCTCGTCAATGTACGTATATAATACTGTAGATGCCAGTGGGTTGTTTTTGGCATACCCTTAAACCCTAGTAATGCCCAGGGGCGTAGTTAGGCCTGGGCATTGGGGGCTGAAGCCCCGAATGTTTTATGATCTGATCTCAAATACCTTCTTTTTCATTTTTCTTATTTTTTTTTTTTTTTATCTCACAAAAATAAGATAAGCTCTGACTGGGCCAACATAAAATTATAGTGAAAAACAAGATATTTGGTTAGATGTAACTTAGCGTATATGCTGGTGGCATCCTTTTTATGAGCATGACATGAGAGAGGTGGAGAGAACAGAGGAGATGAGGAGTGCATGACAGAGGAGACACAAAAAGACCTTTTGGAGAAGTTTTTTTTTTCGAAGTGCATTTTTTCCGAAGTGCATTTTTTTCGAAGTGCATTTTTGTCGAAGTACATTTTTTTTGAAGTGCATTTTTTTAAGTGCATTTTTTCGAAGTACATTTTTTTCGTAGTGCATTTGTTTCGAAGTGCATTTTTTTAAGTGCATTTTTTCGAAGTGCATTTTTTCGAAGTGCATTTTTTCGAAGTGCATTTTTTCGAAGTGCGTCTTTTTCGAAGTGCATTTTTTCGAAGTGCATTTTTTCGAAGTGCATTTTTTCGAAGTGCATTTTTTCGAAGTGCATTTTTTCGAAGTGCATTTTTTCGAAGTGCATTTTTTCGAAGTGCATTTTTTCGAAGTGCATTTTTTCGAAGTGCATTTTTTCGCAGTGCATTTTTATGAAATGCATTTTTTTCGAAGTGCATTTTTTTAAAGTGCATTTTTTTCGAAGTGCATTGTTGTGTGTCCTTGGCCAGTCCTTTGTGATGTAAACAAAAAAAAGTAGTTAAAAGACCGAGGTTGGTCAGATTTCAGTATTGAACAAAGCATTGGGAATATACAATCTATATGACATCTTCATCACGACAAAGCTCTCTTTTTCTTAGGGTTTTACTCCTACTGATGAAAATATAAATAATTAGCGAGGTTGAACCCCAACTCCGATTGTCTTAATTCTATTTTAATTTCATGTTTCGAAAGTTTTCCTAAGCAAATTACCGGAGCCTTTTAGTAGAGCACAGTGTCTCGCATCTTATATTCATTATACTCATAAATACATTTAAAATTATCCTGTAAAAAATTTAAGATCTCTTGGCTGGGCTAAGCCCCCAATGTTTCTAGATCCTAAATACGCCCCTGCATCTCCCCTTCCTTGGGTCTTGCCTTGCGTCATGGGTTTGATACGAGACTGTCAGCCGTGGTTACTGCCTGTGTTGATACGAGACTGTCAGCCGTGGTTACTGCCTGTGTTGATACGAGACTGTCAGCCGTGGTTACTGCCTGTGTTGATACGAGACTGTCAGCCGTGGTTACTGCCTGTGTTGATACGAGACTGTCAGCCGTGGTCACTGCCTGTGTTGACACGAGACTGTCAGCCGTGGTTACTGCCTGTGTTGATACGAGACTGTCAGCCGTGGTTACTGCCTGTGTTGATACGAGACTGTCAGCCGTTGGTCACTGCCTGTGTTGATACGAGACTGTCAGCCGTGGTTACTGCCTGTGTTGATACGGACTGTCAGCCGTGGTACTGCCTGTGTTGATACGAGACTGTCAGCCGTGGTACTGCCTGTGTTGACACGAGACTGTCAGCCGTGGTTACTGCCTGTGTTTATACGAGACTGTCAGCCGTGGTCACTGCCTGTGTTGACACGAGACTGTCAGCCGTGGTTACTGCCTGTGTTGATACGAGACTGTCAGCCGTGGTTACTGCCTGTGTTGATACGAGACTGTCAGCCGTGGTCACTGCCTGTGTTGATACGAGACTGTCAGCCGTGGTACTGCCTGTGTTGATACGAGACTGTCAGCCGTGGTCACTGCCTGTGTTGACACGAGACTGTCAGCCGTGGTTACTGCCTGTGTTGATACGAGACTGTCAGCCGTGGTCACTGCCTGTGTTGACACGAGACTGTCAGCCGTGGTTACTGCCTGTGTTGATACGAGACTGTCAGCCGTGGTCACTGCCTGTGTTGATACGAGACTGTCAGCCGTGGTTACTGCCTGTGTTGATACGAGACTGTCAGCCGTGGTTACTGCCTGTGTTGATACGAGACTGTCAGCCGTGGTTACTGCCTGTGTTGATACGAGACTGTCAGCCGTGGTTACTGCCTGTGTTGATACGAGACTGTCAGCCGTGGTTACTGCCTGTGTTGATACGAGACTGTCAGCCGTGGTTACTGCCTGTGTTGATACGAGACTGTCAGCCGTGGTCACTGCCTGTGTTGATACGAGACTGTCAGCCGTGGTTACTGCCTGTGTTGATACGAGACTGTCAGCCGTGGTTACTGCCTGTGTCTACTATAAAGAATTGATCTTCCTTTGTAGATCAAGGTCACTGCCAGCGTTGAGGCACATGCGGACATATCTACCGGTGGAACTGTGATATTTCTGCACTACAAATTTCCTTAGATGAAATTCAACCTGTCATACCTTTTTTTTTCTGAAATCAGTAATGTCTGCATTTCAGGGTCATTTAGTGTTAACCTGAAATTAGTTGTCGGCTGTTTATATACATATTTGGTTTTCCTCTTGTTTTTATCTTTTCGATCATATTCATGTTTTTAATGATCTTTTCCTTGCCACATACTTTTTATTAATATGTTTGTTTAGCTATGTGGCACCAGTTTAATTTTTTTCAAGTTTGTGCCTCTTTATATCATTTTATAATCAACTGTTAAATCAGATATTTACTCTCCTTCTAAACATATTTTTTTCCTCTTTCCTCTGGAGGGTTCTTTATCACTGTTATCAAATTAGAATCCATTGCTATAGTGTCCTTTTCGTCAAGACTTACAATCTGAATTTTTCTCCGGTACAAAGTCATTAAAAATTCCACTCCATTACAATCACTGCTGACAATTATTGTGAGTTTGTTGCAGAATGTCACATAATCTTTAAAAACAACAACTTTATTTTCTTTATTCTATCCAGCAGAAGTCCCTGATATTATCCTACTAAATATTTTCTATGTCTTTCATCAACTTTTCGAGTTGATGATCTATTGACAGACTTCTGGCGTTGTAACAGAATATTTTGCAGTAGATCTATATTGACTTGAGTTAGGTTAAGGCCCCAAACTTTGACATGCTCAGGCCACGGTTATGCACCTCCCACGGCACACACTGTTACATGCTCAGGCCACGGTTATGCACCTCCCACGGCACACACTGTTACATGATCAGGCCACGGTTATGCACCTCCCACGGCACACACTGTTACATGCTCAGGCCACGGTTATGCACCTCCCACGGCACACACTGTTACATGCTCAGGCCACGGTTATGCACCACCCACGGCACACACTGTTACATGCTCAGGCCACGGTTATGCACCTCCCACGGCACACACTGTTACATGCTCAGGCCACAGTTAGGCACTTCCCACGGCACACACTGTTACATGCTCAGGCCACGGTTATGCACCTCCCACGGCATACACTGTTACATGCTCAGGCCACGGTTAGGCACTTCCCACGGCACACACTGTTACATGCTCAGGCCACGGTTAGGCACCTCCCACGGCACACACTGTTACATGTTCAGGCCACGGTTAGGCACCTCCCACGGCACACACTGTTACATGCTCAGGTCACGGTTATGCACCTCCCACGGCACACACTGTTACATGTTCAGAGCCACGGTTAGGCACCTCCCACGGCACACACTGTTACATGCTCAGGCCACGGTTATGCACCACCCACGGCACACACTGTTACATGCTCAGGCCACGGTTAGGCACCTCCCACGGCACACACTGTTACATGCTCAGGCCACGGTGAGGCACTTCCCACGGCACACACTGTTACATGCTCAGGCCACGGTTATGCACCTCCCACGGCACACACTGTTACATGCTCAGGCCACGGTTATGCACCTCCCACGGCACACACTGTTACATGCTCAGGCCACAGTTATGCACCTCCCACGGCACACACTGTTACATGCTCAGGCCACAGTTATGCACCTCCCACGGCACACACTGTTACATGCTCAGGCCACAGTTATGCACCTTCCACGGCACACACTGTTACATGCTCAGGCCACAGTTATGCACCTCCCACAGCACACACTGTTACATGCTCAGGCCACAGTTATGCACCTCCCACGGCACACACTGTTACATGCTCAGGCCACAGTTATGCACCTCCCACGGCACACACTGTTACATGCTCAGGCCACAGTTATGCACCTCCCACGGCACACACTGTTACATGCTCAGGCCACGGTTATGCACCACCCACGGCACACACTGTTACATGCTCAGGCCACGGTTATGCACCTCCCACGGCACACACTGTTACATGCTCAGGCCACGGTTTATGCACCTCCCACGGCACACACTGTTACATGCTCAGGCCACGGTTATGCACCTCCCACGGCACACACTGTTACATGCTCAGGCCACGGTTATGCACCTCCCACGGCACACACTGTTACATGCTCAGGCCACGGTTATGCACCACCCACGGCACACACTGTTACATGCTCAGGCCACGGTTATGCACCTCCCACGGCACACACTGTTACATGCTCAGGCCACGGTTATGCACCACCCACGGCACACACTGTTACATGCTCAGGCCACAGTTATGCACCTCCCACGGCACACACTGTTACATGCTCAGGCCACGGTTAGGCACCTCCCACGGCACACACTGTTACATGCTCAGGCCACGGTTATGCACCTCCCACGGCACACACTGTTACATGTTCAGGCCACGGTTATGCACCTCCCACGGCACACACTGTTACATGCTCAGGCCACGGTTATGCACCTCCCACGGCACACACTGTTACATGCTCAGGCCACGGTTATGCACCTCCCACGGCACACACTGTTACATGCTCAGGCCACGGTTAGGCACTTCCCACGGCACACACTGTTACATGCTCAGGCCACGGTGATGCACCACCCATGGCACACACTGTTACATGTTCAGGCCACGGTTATGCACCACCCACGGCACACACTGTTACATGCTCAGGCCACGGTGAGGCACTTCCCACGGCACACACTGTTACATGCTCAGGCCACGGTTAGGCACCACCCACGGCACACACTGTTACATGCTCAGGCCACGGTTATGCACCTCCCACGGCACACACTGTTACATGCTCAGGCCACGGTTATGCACCTCCCACGGCACACACTGTTACATGCTCAGGCTACGGTTATTCACCTCCCACGGCACACACTGTTACATGCTCAGGCCACGGTTATTCACCTCCCACGGCACACACTGTTACATGCTCAGGCCACGGTTATGCACCACCCACGGCACACACTGTTACATGCTCAGGCCACGGTTAGGCACTTCCCACGGCACACACTGTTACATGCTCAGGCCACGGTTATGCACCTCCCACGGCACACACTGTTACATGCTCAGGCCACGGTTAGGCACTTCCCACGGCACACACTGTTACATGCTCAGGCCACGGTTATGCACCACCCACGGCACACACTGTTACATGCTCAGGCCACGGTTAGGCACCTCCCACGGCACACACTGTTACATGCTCAGGCCACGGTTAGGCACCTCCCACGGCACACACTGTTACATGCTCAGGCCACGGTTAGGCACCTCCCACGGCACACACTGTTACATGCTCAGGCCACGGTTAGGCACCTCCCACGGCACACACTGTTACATGCTCAGGCCACGGTTAGGCACCTCCCACGGCACACACTGTTACATGCTCAGGCCACGGTTAGGCACCTCCCACGGCACACACTGTTACATGCTCAGGCCACGGTTAGGCACCTCCCACGGCACACACTGTTACATGCTCAGGCCACGGTTAGGCACCTCCCACGGCACACACTGTTACATGCTCAGGCCACGGTTATGCACCTCCCACGGCACACACTGTTACATGCTCAGGCCACGGTTATGCACCTCCCACGGCACACACTGTTACATGCTCAGGCCACGGTTAGGCACCTCCCACGGCACACACTGTTACATGCTCAGGCCACGGTTAGGCACCTCCCACGGCATACACTGTTACATGCTCAGGCCACAGTTAGGCACCTCCCACGGCACACTACCACATCGTAAGCACAAGATATAATGCGGCTGGACTATAATCTTTCGTAATGATGACTCGGCAGGAACAACCGGAATATTACAAGTTTGGACAGGTCGTGCTCATCATGGCTGGGCTGGGAGTAACGATCCCATATTTCTGTCTGAACATTCCTGGTCATATATAGTTTTCATGTCTCCTGGTCATTCAGTTGCTTGGAATCCTCGGTACTGATAAAGGCTCCCATTGGTCAGCGTTGGCATAGGACCATATTTACATTACCTAGAGCGCATTGTCTTATCCACCACCAAGGAGCGCACCAGATAAACTATGAAACCTAGGCACCTATATATTAAACTTATAATCCAATAGTATCCACCTCACCTTTACATATTTTTCCTAAAGTAAATTGAATGATTCCCATTGGTCCGAGTTGGCATATGACAGTATTCATATACCATTTGAAGCGTATTCCCGGAACTATGTAATCTGTGTAACTAAATATCTCAAAATCCAATCATTTCCTCGTCACCCTTACTTGTATTTCCTAAAGTCCATTTAATAATTACAGTGCATCAAGGTAATTAACAGGCACGCGGGCACGCAGCGTATAAGGCGATAGCTTCGTAAAGGCATTCACAAAACTTTGGGTCTTCGTGAACAGAAACACGAGCATGAAACTGGATGATGCTTGTATAAAAAACACCAGATATTGATTACCTCTCGAGGGAGGGAGGCGCCCTTAACGCCACTACACGAGACGCCGGAGGACACGATGGCGCCGCGGCAACACACTGACGCCCTCAAAGGTCTCGTTAGTGGCGCGAAGAAAAGTTCCTCAAGCCTGCCAGAGAAGCAATCACAGACGCCTTGAAAAGTCCCACCCTTCCACTCCCCCCCGCCCCCCCAAGGTCACGCTCATGCCGGGATCCTGAGCCGCGAGGAGGAGAGCAGCGAGACCTAACTTGGGTGTTGATAAGTCACGGTTTCTCTGCGTTTGAAACCGTATCTAATTCAGGATATAATTTTCCCTGATTAGAGAACACTTTAAAAAGACGAGACAATCTCTCTCTCTCTCTCTCTCTCTCTCTCTCTCTCTCTCTCTCTCCTCTCCTCTCTCTCTCTCTCTCTCTCTCTCTCTCTCTCTCTCTCTCTCTCTCTCTCTCTCTCTCTCTCTCTCTCGTATACGACTTGCTTATCTTGGAAGGAAAGGTTGACATTATGAACTGCCTTTTATAAGATTATCACAACTTCTGAGAAAAGCTTATTGAATTTTTGTTGTATATGTGTTTACTATTCATCTGAGGAATCACGAGTCACCTGTCCTTGTCCTCACTTCTGGATGACCAACAGATGGATGACGTAAATAATAATTACAAATAATATAATAAATCATTCAATACGGACGAAAATGTGATGCACTCAATCTTACCGCCACGCTCTCCTCACTCCTCAGTCCCCTTCCAACCAGCATGGGACTCGGTTCGCCGCTCTGTGCATCCCAAATAAATAGAACAAATAGCAGACCACACTACCTCTTATTCGCCTGCTACCTTTAACCCCTTGAGGCCCAGAGCGTAATTTCCTTTGTAATATGACTACCATTAGACGATTTTTAATGAATATAAGCAATATTTTATAGATATGACCTGTTTAGTGTCCTTGTCGACTAACTAATTTGGTATATTAAGTTACTTTTCGTAATTTTATGGCTAACAACATACGATTTTATAATATAGCAAAGGAAAGATCTGGGCGTGAAGGGATTAAGGAAACCACAACAATCCTTACCTACATAACATTACATTACACAACACAAATCCTCAACAATCCTTCCTACATAAACACTGAAATTTTGATTCGCACACATGCAGCAAACAACACCACGAACTCTAAACATGCGACAATATATCATGGACAGTCATTGCTCTGAACCATGCAGCCGTTAAACAGGAATATAAATCATCATAACGGGACATCAATAAATCTCAGTTAGGTGCAGTTACAAGCCATCTAATAGGTTATAATACTAGAGGTCAGAATCATTAGTATTACTGAGAACTCTTTGTTGTTCCACTGTCCCATCACGCCAACCATCCCCATCCTTCAACATTTCCTATTGTGTCCTATTGTATTACAGTTTTATATATCTCACGGCCTCTTGTAGCTTCCTTATTTTCCTATGTTCTCATGTATCCACCCTTCTCTCTGTTTCTACATGCATCCATTCATGAAACCATCAGACTGTCCAGCATGTCTCTCTATTTATCTAATCAAGAGAAAAAATACCACTATGTTAATTAAAAGAGAGGGTAATACCGTACCGCTATAGCATTATTTATTTTTTCAACTTACTAACAAACCGTCACTCGGGTGTCACAATATTCCCTGGGTACTTTACGGCGGGAAGGTACATATTTATTTTTTAACCCAAGTTTTATCGAGACAGTATTTTTTTTCTTTCACATCACAAAGGAATGGCCAAGGAGAAAACAAAGAGGTAACAAAATGCCCGCTTATATGCCAGTCCCTATAAAGAAGACAGTAAGAGACTTAAAGAAAGGGGGGATGGGCTAATCTAGTTCGGGAGGTGTCTTGTCACTCCTCTCTAGAAGATATTTAAGTCGTAGGAAGGTGAAAAAATTGGTTGTTTTAAGTGTTTTCTGGACATTATTTAAGACGTTGTGTTTATCATAATCTGTTTTACTTAAAGTTTTTCTCTTGTGTTGTGTTTCCTTGTCTTATTTACATATCTGTTGACTTATTCTATGCGTGCTTTTCGAACCTTTCAATAAAATAACTTCGCACCACACTATCATCATAATTGCATATAGACATTTCTGGACCATTTATGTTACCTATTATGTTATTTATGCTACATTGGTGTCATTTATTTCCTTTGTTTGTGGTCAATAGAATAACTAACTATACTCGCCGCACGTTAAGTTGGCGAAAATGGGGTCCCTTCACTACCCCCTTCCGAACGCACGGGATTGACTGAGGTGTTGGGTGTTGGGTGAGAATGCCTTACTCCAAGTTCCGCCCTAAAGCCCCAACACCCAACACCTCAGCCAATCCCGTGCGTTCGGAAGAGGGGAGTGAAGGGGCCCCATTTTCGCCAACTTAACGTGCGGCGACTATATCTATCTCTCCTCACGACAGGTTCTCGGGATCCCCAACGAGGAGATCATGTTTGCGATGGGCGGCTTCTTCATTGAGTTCGTGGGGCAGTACGGCTACGACAGAGTGCTCTCCGTGCTGGGGCGTCACGTGAGGGACTTCCTGAACGGTGAGCTGAACCCCCTCGACCACGCCCCCCGCCCCCCTCGACCCCGCCCCCCGCCCCCCTCGACCCCGCCCCCCCTCGACCTCACCCCCCAGGAACCCAAGACATACAGTCACCTTATACTTTTCCTTTTCCATTGCTCTTTTCCCTCTTCTCCTTCCCCGAAATTGTTGTATACTGACTCTTATAAGTGATGTGATGTGTGTGTGTGTGTGTGTGTGTGTGTGTGTGTGTGTGTCTGTGTCTGTGTGTGTGTGTCTGTGTGTGTGTCTGTGTGTCTGTGTGTCTGTGTCTGTGTCTGTGTCTGTGTCTGTGTCTGGTGTGTGTGTGTGTGTGTGTGTGTGTGTGTGTGTGTGTGTGTGTGTAAAACATCCCTCCTCTTATTACGTACATAACATTTTAATTAATTATGCATAAGATGATGTAGAGGTTTGCTATTCATTCTTATTAATCCCTCCTTCCATCTAGACCTCTAAATCCTTCCTTCCTCTTCCATCCCTTATTTTCTTTCCTCGCCCCTCCAATCCCTTCCTTGTTGCGTGGGTGATGAAGTGTCAAATCAGGCGTACCTCACCTCCCCCTTCCTTCCCTCCCTTCCCTTCCTTCCCTTCCTTCCTCTCTCCCTTCTTTCCCATAACTCCCCTCTACCCATCCTTCCTTCCTTTCCCTCCCTTCCTCTCTCCCTCCTTCTCATCTCCCTTCTCTCCCATAGCCCCCTCTACCCTCCCCACCTTGGCTTGACCCTATTACATGTCGAGTAGGGCGAGGTGACCTGGGTGCTGAGGTGGCCTTCGTAATGATGGGGAAAAGGGAGGAGGATTTTTACATAGGATTACATAGGAATAACAGACACCAGGAGACCTATTGGTCCATGACGAGGGTATCTGCTGAACTACATACTACTAACTATCAACTACTTGTAAGAAAACAGTTGGAAAATGATACCATGTCCTTAAAAGAAGATAGGAACACGGAAGGAGGAGGAGGAGGAGGAGGAGGAGGAGGAGGAGGAGGAGGAGGAGGAGGAGGAGGAGGAGGAGGAGGAGGAGGAGGAGGAAAAGGTGTTGTGTTAAGGGTCTCATTTTTTTTAACGTTTTTCTTCTCACTCATTTTTTTTACTTGAGATGACTGGACACACACACACACACACACACACACACACACACACACACACACACACACACACACACACACACACACACACACACCACTATCACCCTTGTCTTTAACCCACCCTCCTCTCCCTCCCTTCTTCTTATGCCTACCCCAGAACCTCTCCCTTTCTTTAGTAACACCCCTCCCTTATATATCTATCTCCCTCTCTCCCTCCTTCCCCAAAACCACTCCTTTCCTTAATAACAACCCCCCCTCTAACAACCTTCTAACAACCCCCCCTATCTTTCTCCCTCCCCCCTCTAACAACCTTCTGACAACCTCCCACCCTATCTCTCTCTCTCTCTCCTCAGGGCTGGACAACCTACACGAGTACCTCAAGTTCTCCTACCCCCGCATGAGGCCCCCGTCCTTCTTCTGCGAGAATGAGTCCAGCGAGGGTATGGTGCTGCACTACAGGTCCAAGAGGAGAGGCTACGCGCACTACACTATGGGCCAGATCAAGAAGGTGGGTGATGGTGATGATGGTGGTGATGGCGATGGCGATGGTGGTGGTGGTGGTGGTGGTGGTGATGGTAGTGGTGGTGCGTGGTGGTGGTGGTGGTGGTGGTTATTGTGGTGATGATGGTGGTGGTGGTGGTGGTGGTGGTGGTGGTGGTGGTGGTGGTGGTGCATGGTGGTGGTGGTGGTGGTGGTGGTGGTGGTGGTGGTGGGTGGTGGGTGATGGTGGTGGTGGTGATGGTGGTGGTGGTGGTGGTGGTGGTGGTGGTGGTGGTGGTGGTGGTGGTGGTGGTGGTGGTTGGTGGTGGTAGTGGTGGTGGTGGTGGTGGTGCATGGTGATGGTGGTGGTGGTGGTGGTGATAGTGGATGTGGATGTGGTGGTGGTGATGGAGATGGTGATGGTGATGGTGGTGGTGGTGATAGTGATGGCATTCCTTTCTCTTCTCTCACCTTTGCTTTTTTATTCAACTGGAGATTATGAACCAGGATTATGGTAAATAAGAAATTGTGTAACAGTACCAGGTGGGATTCGAACCCCTGGACGGGCGTTTTAGCCACCTCACCACACGGAGGTACAAAAGGAAACGCTACGCACCCCTCCATATCCTTTACCCAACCTCAGCTCGATCGGGGCAACAAGCGACTTTAATTAACGCCCAAATCTTTCCTTTGCTATAAAAAATCGTATATTGTCGGCCATAAAATAACGAAAAGTAACTAAATATACCAAATTAGTTAGTCGACAAAAATGCTAAACATGTCATATCTATAAACTATTGCTTATATTCACTAAAAATCGTCTAAAGGTGCCCAAATTACAGTGGAAATTACGCTCTGGGTCTCAAGGGGTTAATCTATTGCGGTCAGGACAGTCAACAAATATATTTATAGCAAAACATAAATATCAATTTGTCTTTAATGATTAGATTATATATAAGTAAATGCAAAAGTTAACAAATTGTCAGTAAAAGCCATCTAGAGAGAGAGAGAGAGAATAGAGCGAGTGGAGAAGAGAGAGAGAGAGAGAGAGAGAGAGAAGAGGAGAGAGAGAGAGAGGAGAGAGGAGAGAGAGATGAAGAGGAGAGAGAGAGAGAGAGAAGAGAGAGAGAGAGAGAGAGAGAGAGAGAGAGAGAGAGAGAGAGAGAGAGAGAGAGAGTCTTCACATCATTACTTGCAGTGTACATTATATTACTGTCGCTAATGGTGTGTGAGGCTGTCTTGATGTGGAAAAGAGTGCGATCATTTGAAACATGTGTGTGGGAGGAGGAGGAGAGAGGAGGAGGAGGAGGAGGAGGAGGAGGAGGAGGAGGAGGAGGAGGAGGAGGAGGAGGAGAGGAGGAGAGAGGAAACAGAAAGGAGAGACAGATAACGTTACTATGTTCCCTTACCTTGCTACGATGCTTTTATGGGATGTTGTGAAGCTGCTACAACCCAGTGATCTTGAAACACGCCCAGCTCATATGAACCCAGGACTCCACAGAGGCAAAGGTTTATTGAACACATGTTATCTTCTCTCTCTCTCTCTCTCATCTCTCTCTCTCTCTGCTCTTATCTCTCTCTCTTCTCTCTCTCTCTCTCTCTCTCTCTCATCTCTCTCTCTTCTCTCTCTCTTCTCTCTCTCCTCTCTCTCTGCTCTTCTCTCTCATATCCGCCGCCCACACAATTCTCGCTTTGAGGCAATCTGTCACTGTCTCTCTGCCCCCCTCCAGCCTTTCACACACACACACAACACACACACACACAACACACACACACAAACACACACACACACAACACACACACACACACCCACACACACACACACACCTAACAAGTCCTAACATGCACCACTGTTACCATGGAAAACGTCCTTATTTTACAGTGGTTAGTTCCAAGTTTTATTCCTACGTCTCTCTCTCCTCTCTTCTCTCTCTCTCTCTCTCTCTCTCTCTCTCTCTCTCTCTCTCTCTCTCTCCTCTCTCTCTCTCTCTCTCTCTCTCTCTCTCTCTCTCTCACACACACACACACACACACATGCACATGCCTACCTGTACACAATTCAGTCTTCCCTGCAACCCAAATTCTCCTCCACCTCCACCTCTAGTTTTCCTCATCCTCTGGTTTCCCTTGGGTCTTCCCTCCTTCAGGTCGCGAGTCACTTTTACCACACGGACATAAAGGTGGAGTTAATGAAGGAGGTGCTCATCTTCGACACCACGCACGTCACCTTCTCGCTCACCTTCGACAACCGCGCCTACGCCAAGCAACTCAACCTGACCCTCATCCGCGAGGAGAGGTCACTACCGCTCAAGGGCAACATTCTTTTCGAGATCTTCCCCTTCTGCATCCTCTTCGGGTGAGTTGCACACACACACACACACACACACGCACACGCGCACACACACACACACACACACACACACACACACATATACACACACACACACACACACACACACACACACACACACACACACACATACATACATACACACACACACACACACACACATACACATACACATACACATACACACACACACACACACACACACACACACACATACACATACACATACACACACACACATACACACACACACACACACATACACATACACATACACATACACACACACACACACACACACACACGCACATAAATCATGTCTGTTTTTTCATGTTTTATAATATGCCATGTTTTTTAATATGTGTAGTATCAGTTATATTTTAAGGTTATGTTTGTTGGACCATATCTTACAACTATTTCGATTATCCTATTGCAGAATGTTGTGATCAATAAGATATCTATCTATCTATCTATCTGAAATAATTATGCTCATCTTAATTAAAAACATAAAATGCTCATTCAATTTCACGAACACTATGGCGGGAGAAATGTCAATAGTATGATGAGTGTGAAGCTAACATAAGGAAGAAATTATTGATATACTCCATTATGATAATTTTTTATGATTTTTTTGGGTTTACTTGCGAGGCTCTTACTCTCTTTCTTGAATATTGGTGTAACATTAGCTAATTTCCACATACTTGGACTTCTTCGCTTTATTTATTGCTTCATCATTGTTTTTAGTTACTTAGAACATAAGAACATTAGGAAGCTACAAGAGGCTGTGAGACCTACATGTACACGAGGTAGTTCCTGTTACTTAACACTACCTACATCCACCTTTCATCCCCATTCATGAATTTGTCTAGCCTCATTTTAAAGCTCCCTATTGACTCCGCACTAACTACCCCATGACCGAGTCCATTCCAATCATTTACCACCCTATTTGTGAACCAGTTTCTCCCTATTTATTGTTTAAAATCTACGTTATTTAAGTCTATTAACAGGAGAGAAATGGCTACCTAGGTCTTGGTCTCACATACTTACTCGTCCATTACTACTTATATCACTACATGAACTATAAATAACAAATACCCCTTCAAATCACAGTACTTATATAGAACACAGCGTATCCTAGCATCCCTTTCCTTCCCTTCTTTCCGTCGCCTAAAAACACGACCAAACACGCTCCCATTACCTTATGAATAACAGAGTCAACACAGAAATACCTCCTTCACATCCTGAGTCTTTATAATAAAAAAAAGAATTTGTTGAGTTGTTGAATAATTTGATAGACAAAAAGTGTGAAAATGAACAGAACTACGATTTAAGGAGGGAAAAATTAGTATTGAAGGTGAATGATAGATAGACAAAAAGAGTGTGAAAATGATCAGAACTACGATTTAAGGAGGGAAAAATTAGTATTGAAGGTGAATGATAGATAAATGATAGACAAAAGTGTGTGAAAATGAACAGAGCTACGATTTAAGGAGGGAAAAATTAGTATTGAAGGTGAATGATAGATAGACAAAAAGTGTGAAAATGAACAGAGCTATGATTTAAGGAGGGAAAAAATTAGTATTGAAGGTGAATGATAGATAGACAAAAAGTGTGAAAATGAACAGAGCTACGATTTAAGGAGGGAAAAATTAGTATTGAAGGTGAATGATAGATAGACAAAAAGTGTGAAAATGATCAGAACTACGATTTAAGGAGGGAAAAATTAGTATTGAAGGTGAATGATAGATAGACAAAAAGAGTGTGAAAATTATCAGAGCTACGATTTAAGGAGGGAAAAATTAGTATTGAAGGTGAATGATAGATAGACAAAAGAGTGTGAAAATGAACAGAACTACGATTTAAGGAGGGAAAAATTAGAATTGAAGGTGAATGATATAGACAAAGTGTGAAAATGAACAGAGCTACGATTTAAGGAGGGAAACATTAGTATTGAAGGTGAATGATAGATAGACAAAAAGAGTGTGAAAATGATCAGAACTACGATTTAAGAAAGGAAAAATTAGTATTGAAGGTGAATGAT
This sequence comes from Chionoecetes opilio, assembly GCA_016584305.1. NCBI lineage: Eukaryota > Metazoa > Arthropoda > Malacostraca > Decapoda > Majidae > Chionoecetes > Chionoecetes opilio. The sequence goes on from JACEEZ010023598.1 coordinate 943,576, forward strand.
AGATAGATGATAGACAAAAAGTGTGTGAAAATGATCAGAACTACGATTTAAGGAGGGAAAAATTAGAATTGAAGGTGAATGATAGATAGACAAAGAGTGTGAAAATGAACAGAACTACGATTTAAGGAGGGAAAAATTAGTATTGAAGGTGAATGATAGATAGACAAAAAAGTGTGAAAATGAACAGAGCTACGATTTAAGGAGGGAAAAATTAGAATTGAAGGTGAATGATAGATAGACAAAAAGTGTGAAAATGAACAGAGCTACGATTTAAGGAGGGAAAAATTAGTATTGAAGGTGAATGATAGATAGACAAAAAGTGTGAAAATGAACAGAGCTACGATTTAAGGAGGGAAAAATTAGAATTGAAGGTGAATGATAGATAGACAAAAAGTGTGAAAATGAACAGAGCTACGATTTAAGGAGGGAAAAATTAGAATTGAAGGTGAATGATAGATAGATGATAGACAAAAAGTGTGAAAATGAACAGAGCTACGATTTAAGGAGGGAAAAATTAGTATAGAAGGTGAATGATAGATAGACAAAAGAGTGTGAAAATGAACAGAACTACGATTTAAGGAGGGAAACATTAGAATTGAAGGTGAATGATAGATAATTGATAGACAAAAAGTGTGAAAATGATCAGAACGACGATTTAAGGAGGGAAAAATTAGTATTGAAGGTGAATGATAGATAGACAAAAGAGTGTGAAAATGATCAGAACTACGATTTAAGGAGGGAAAAATTAGTATAGAAGGTGAATGATAGATAGACAAAAGTGTGTGAAAATGAACAGAGCTACGATTTAAGGAGGGAAAAATTAGTATTGAAGGTGAATGATAGATAGACAAAAGAGTGTGAAAATGATCAGAACTACGATTTAAGGAAGGAAAAATTAGTATTGAAGGTGAATGATAGATAGACAAAAAGTGTGTGAAAATGAACAGAGCTACGATTTAAGGAGGGAAAAATTAGAATTGAAGGTGAATGATAGATAGACGATAGACAAAAGAGTGTGAAAATGAACAGAGCTACGATTTAAGGAAGGAAAAATTAGTATTGAAGGTGAATGATAGATAGACAAAAAGTGTGAAAATGATCAGAACTACGATTTAAGGAGGGAAAAATTAGTATTGAAGGTGAATGATAGATAGACAAAAGTGTGAAAATGATCAGAGCGACGACTAGGAAGAAAGCATAATGAAGAAGGTAGTAGTAAAAGGAGCACAAAGAAAAGACTCATTCCCTTCCCTATCTTTCCGTCACCTAAAACCACGAACTAACACGCTCATTTCCCCTCTGATATCCCCGTCCATCCCATCCCTTCCCCTATCTTTCCGTCACCTAAAACACGATATAACACCCTCTTTTTCCCCTCTGATATCCCCTCACAGGAGCAACATGCAGGTTCGCCACATCGGTAACAGCATGATGCAGATAATGCCAGAGTTAGTGCAAAAGAAACTCACAGACTGGTTCGACCTCGTCCGTCCTCACGTCGACTTTAGGTTTGAGGCTGTAAGTACCGATTTCATGGCTCTTTCTATTAGTTATGCATCCCCGGCTTAATTTTCATGCTAATGGAGTAATAGTGAAGAAGAGGACTACATGAATTTTGTGAATGGTAAGTCTGTTATTAGGATAGAATTGAGAGAGAGAGAGAGAGAGAGAGAGAGAGAGAAAGGGGAGAAGAGGAGAGAGGGAGAGAGAAGAGAGGGGATGGAGAAGAGAGAG
>JACEEZ010023598.1:947809-950309 GCA_016584305.1 Chionoecetes opilio
CTTAATTCTTATTGACGTCACTTCCCCCAGCGCGGCAAAAGGGAGGTGACGTTACCTTCTGTCTCTTTACCTTGACTACTACTATCTCATCAACGATCTATTTTCCTAATCCATCTTTAACTACGGCATCCAAAACCATCCTATATCTCAATACCTATACTTCAACCTTAACCTTACCTTATGCCCTACCGTAGATAACAGTATAGTCGCCACCTGCATTAATGTCGCCAGGCGCCATATATTACGAATTATAGCAGCACTACTGATTTGTATGTGCCACTGAAGATGATACACAGTAGTTTATATCATGACTGTATAATCTACCCTGTTTCAGCGCTGTTTTATGCTTTGTATCTGCAAGTATATACGGTTTCAAATTTCACTACTCGTTTTTTATTCGGGCGACGACGACGGCGGGAGGACATTCAGAACATAAACACTAGATGGGGACCTTAGTGTAGCCCGTTACCAACGTCGCTACTCGGTTTTATTTTTGTAATTTGTTCATTTATAGCCATAATATGACACAGATGAAGACACAAAATGACATACTCTCTCCACATATTGCCCCTTCTAACTTTCCTGAAATCATGGATGTAGAAAGGTAAGTATTAACGCCACCAGACGTCTGTAAATAAAAAAGAAACGTTGTCCTGGCGAATTTAGTGTTATCTACGGTACCTGCTTTGATACATTTTACCCCCACTTCTCATCTCCTCAACGATCTATAGCTCTCATCCTTCTTATACCACTACTACCCATACCTATTCATATCCTATTCACCTAAGTCAAATCCTCTCATTCATCCCTCCTTCCATTCCCCTAAGAACCTCACCTGCCTTTTACTTCTATATTTCACTCTCTTTTGACAGGCTTCTTTTTTCTTCTTTCCTCCTCTCTTCCATTGACTTCGTTTGCCATTTTTCTCGTGTCCAGTTCTCACGTCATTCAATATTTTACTACATACAGTATTAGTTCTCTTTTGACTTACTTCTCTTTTATTCCTTTCCTCCTCTCTGCCATTCGCTTACTCTTCCGTTTTCCCTCGTGTCCAATTCTCATTATGGTCTTCGTCATATGTTTATAACCTAACCATATGTGTGACCTAACCTAACCTAACTTAACCATATGTGTGACCTAACCTAACCTAACTTAACCATATTTGTGACCTAACCTAACCTAACTTAACCATATTTGTGACCTAACCTAACCTAACTTAACCATATGTGTGACCTAACCTAACCTAACGTAACCATATTTGTGACCTAACCTAACCTAACTTAACCATATTTGTGACCTAACCTAACCTAACTTAACCATGGGTGACCTAACCTAACCTAACTTAACCATATTTGTGACCTAACCTAACCTAACTTAACCATATTTGTGACCTAACCTAACATAACTTAACCATATTTGTGACCTAACCTATCTTAACCATATTTGTGACCTAACCTAACCTAACTTCACCATATTTGTGACCTAACCTAACCTAACTTAACCATATTTGTGACTTAACCTAACCTAACTTAACCCCTTCACGCCCAGATCTTTCCTTTGCTATATAACATTGTCTGTTGTTAGCCATAAAATTACGAAAAGTGACTGAATATACCAAATTAACTAGTCGACAAGGATACTAAACAGGTCATATCTATAAAACACTGCTTATAGTCACTAAAAATCGTCTAATGGTACCTAAATTACAATGGAAATTACGTTCTGGGCCTCAAGGGGTTAACCATATTTGTAACCTAACCTAACCTAATCTAACCTAACCTAACTTAACCCAAGCTAACCTAAACTAACCTAACTTGCTTTCACACCCGATTCCTACCCATTCACTATTATAACGATACCCTTCTGTCTCCGCGTCGCACAGATCCTGCGTCGCACCAACAACATCTTCGAACTCATGACGGTGAGCTCGGTGTTTCAAGGGCAGAGAAAGGTGAACGGCGAAACCCACGTCGACGATGACGACGATTATTCCTTCAAGCTCAAAGGTGTGTGTGTGTGTGTGTGTGTGTGTGTGTGTGTGTGTGTGTGTGTGTGTGTGGTGTGTGTGTGTGTGTGTGTGTGTGTGTGTGTGTGCGTGGGTGTATGTATGTGTGTGTGTGGGGGGGGGTGAAGGGATGGGGAAGGAGGAGAAAAAGGAGAGGAGGGATATTTGGAGGATGGTGTGTTGGGGTGTGGGTGTGGTGTGGGTGGTGGGTGTGGGTGTGGGTGTGTGTGTGTGTGTGTGTGTGTGTGTGTGTGTGTGAGAGAGAGAGAGTCTGTGTGTGTGTGTGTGTGTGTGTGTGTGTGTGTGTGTGCGTAAATCAAGGTCACGCCAGGAAGATCAGGTCATACTGGGGTCATATCATTGCTAAAGGTCACTGTTATGTAAGGAAAGGTTGGGCGCCATATTAGGGAGGTTTAGGGTCATACTTAACTTATAAGGTCAAAGGTCACACTCAGAGAGGCTGGGGTCACAGTTTGCTATCACGTGTTATGGAAG
>JACEEZ010023598.1:955309-970309 GCA_016584305.1 Chionoecetes opilio
TTCCCTTCCCTAACCATACTCCTTTAGCCACTCCCCACTCTAAACACCTCGCAAGCCACACCTCCTCTCCTCCTGCAGGGACCTAATGTTGGCGGGGACGCAGCAGGCGGTGGAGCTCAACCTGGCGCTGGAGCAGGAGCAACACAAAAGCAAGAAGCTCGAGGAGTCCATGAGGAAGCTGGACGAGGAGATGAAGCGAACAGACGAGCTTCTTTACCAAATGATCCCCATGCAAGTAGCGCAGCGGCTTCGTAAAGGAGAAAACCCCGTGGACACTTGCGAGGTAACATTGACACCTCACCCCATTCCCATAATACCCCTTCACGCCCAGATCTTTCCTTTGCTATATAAAATTGTCCGTTGTCGAGCCATAGAATTACGAAAACTAACTGAATATACCAAATTAGTTAGTGGACAAGGATACTAAACAGGTCATATCTATAAAGTATTGCATATATTAACTAAAAAATCGTCTAATGGTTGCCAAATTACAATGGAAATTACGTTCTGGGTCTCAAGGGGTTAACTATACTCGCCGCACGTTAAGCTGGCGAAAATGGGGTCCCTTCACTCCCCCCTTCCGAACGCACGGGATTGGCTGGGGTGTTGGGTGTTGGGTGAGAATGCCTTACTCCAAGTGCCGCCCTAAAGCCCCAACACCCACCACCTCAGCCAATCCCGTGCGTTCGGAAGGGGGGAATGAGGGGCTCCGTTTTCGCCAACCTAAACCCCTTGAGACCCAGAACGTAATTTCCTTTGTAATTTGGGTACCATTAGATGAATTTTAGTGACTATAAGCAATATTTTATACATATGACCTGTTTAGTATCCTTGTCCACCAGCTAATTTAATATATTCAGTCACTTTTCGTATTTTTTTGGCTAACAACTGACGGTTTTATATAGCAAAGGAAAGATCTGGGCGTGAATTAAGGCGTTAAAGAAAAAGAAAGCGGGATATGTTGCAGTATTTTTGTGTTGCAATCAAATAGAGACTTAAAGCTTGGCAGGAACTCAACGAATTTAACAAAACTATACCGCTAGGCTTTTATATATAGGCTGTTGGTCTTTTAACTATGGAGTAGGATTCTTATAATGTCTTATTTCCACCTTCCTACGACTTCAATATTTCAAGAGAGGAGTGACAAGACACCTCCCGAACAAAATTGCCCATCCCCTTCTTATTATCTTACTGTCTTCTTTTAGGGACTGGCAACTAAGCGGGCTTTGTGTTACGTCTTTTTTTGGCCCTAAACCATTCCTTTGTGATGTAAAAAAAAAAAAAAAAAAAAAAAAAAAAAAAAAAAAAAAGTCTCGATAAAACTTTGGGCTAAAAAATAAATATATACCTTCCCGCCGTAAAAGTACCCAGGGAATATTGTGACACCCGAGTGACGGTTTGTTAATAAGGGGAAAAATAAATAATGATATAGCGGTACGGTATTCCCCTCTTTTAATTAGTATATTGGTATTTTTTCTCTTTTGATGTCTTCAAAACTAGAGAGACAGGCTCGACAGTCTGGTGGTTTGATGAATGGATGCATGTAGAAACAGAGAGAAGGGTGGATACATGAAGAGAGAGAGAGAGAAGAGAGAGAGAGAGAGAGAGAGAGAGAGAGAGGAGAGAGAGAGAGAGAGAGAGAGAGAGAGAGAGAGAGAGAGAGAGGAGAGAGAGAGAGAGAGAGAGAGAGAGAGAGAGAGAGAGAGAGAGAGAGAGAGAGAGAGAGAGAGAGAGAGAGAGAGAGAGAGAGAGAGAGAGAGAAGGGAGAGAGAGAGATGAAGAGAAGAGGAGAGGAGAGAGAGAGAGAGAGAGAGAGAGAGAGAAGAAAGAGAGAGAGAGAGAGAGAGAGAGAGAGAGAGAGAGAGAGAGAGAGAGAGAGAGAGAGAGAGAGAGAGAGAGAGAGAGAGAGAGAGAGAGAGAGAGAGAGAGAGAGAGAGAGAGAGAGAGAGAGAGAGAGAGAGAGAGAGAGAGAGAGAGAGAGAGAGAGAGAGAGAGAGAGAGAGGAGAGAGAGAGAGGAGAGAGAGAGAGAGAGAGAAGAGAGAGAAGAGAGGATGAGAAAGAGAGAGAGAGAGAGGATGACAGAGAAAAAAAAATCAGTGAAAAAAAAATCAGTGAAAAAAAAAGAAAAAAGGAGTGAACCTGTCTCGACGTGCGTGGCTTCACCTGTTAATTAGATGTCAGCAAGACAGAGACTCAGCCCGCCAGGTGTGTACAGGCAGTGCCGAAGGTAATTAGTAGGAGGCTTCTCAGGTGTCACTCCCTTAATAAACAGAAGAAAAAAAATACCACTACACTTCAAAGGTGGATCAAAATAGTCGTGCTTTTTGAACTTTACAGACTTGACAGGAAATTATATGGAATGAAAAAAATGTATGAAAATTAATTGCTTATTCTAGGCTGCTTTAATCCACGAGGGTTCATTAATTTCAGCTTTAATGGAATATTTTCGTGATAGCAGCGTTCCCGAATTGCCTGTAATAATAAGCACACACAATATTACTCATACTTTTACACACTTCACATCTCCTATGTTACTCTACATTTCCCCTACATTACTGCACTCCTATATCTCCCCTACATTAACATGCACTCCTATATTTCCCCTACTTTACCTGCACTCCTATATCTCCCCTACTTTACCTGCACTCCTATATCTCCCCTACTTTACCTGCACTCCTATATCTCCCCTACTTTACCTGCACTCCTATATTTCCCCTACTTTACCTGCACTCCTATATCTCCCCTACTTTACCTGCACTCCTATATTTCCCCTACTTTACCTGCACTCCTATATTTCCCCTACTTTACCTGCACTCCTATATTTCCCCTACTTTACCTGCACTCCTATATTTCCCCTACTTTACCTGCACTCCTATATTTCCCCTACTTTACCTACACTCCTATATTTCCCCTACTTTACAACTCCTATATTTCCCCTACTTACCTGCACTCCTATATTTCCCCTACTTACCTGCACTCCTATATCTCCCCTACTTTACCTGCACTCCTATATCTCCCCTACTTTACCTGCACTCCTATATCTCCCCTACTTACCTGCACTCCTATATCTCCCCTACTTACCTGCACTCCTATATTTCCCCTACTTTACAACACTCCTATATTTCCCCTACTTTACCTGCACTCCTATATTCCCCTACTTTACCTGCACTCCTAATTTCCCCTACTTTACCTGCACTCCTATATTTCCCCTACTTTACCTGCACTCCTATATTTCCCCTACTTTACCTGCACTTCTATATTTCCCCTACTTTACCTGCACTCCTATATTTCCCCTACTTTACCTGCACTCCTACATTTCCCCTACTTTACCTGCACAGCTATAATTCTTTCCTACTTACGCACTCCTATATGCCCCTACTTACTGACTTTATTTCCACTACTTTACTCACTCCTATCTCCCCTAAATTACCTGCATCTTATTCCTGACTTACCTGCACTTCTATATTCACCTACTTTACCTGCACTTCCTAATCTCCCCTACTTTCCCTGCACTCTATATTCCTACTTACCTGCACTCATATCCTACTTACCTGCACCTATACCCTACTTACTGCACTCTACATTCCCTACTTACCTGCACCCTATATCTCCCCTATTACCTGACTCTATCTCCTATTTACTCACTCCTATATTCCCCTACTTACTGCATCCTATATTCCCTACTTTACCTGCACTCTATATTCCCTACTTTACGCACTCCTACATTTCCCCTACTTTACCTGCACTCTATATTTCCCTACTTTACTGCACTCCTATATTTCCTACATTACCTGCACTCATATATCTTTCCCCTACTTTACCTGCACTTTTATATTTCCTCTCTTTACCTGCACTCCTACATTTCCCTACTTTACTGCACTCCTATATCTCCCCTACTTTACCTGCACTCCTATTTCCCTACTTTACCTGCACTCCTATATTTCCCTACTTACCTCACTCCTATATTTCTCCCTACTTTACCTGCACTCTCTATATCTCCCTACTTTACCTGCACTCCTATATTTCCCCTACTTTACCTGCACTCCTATATTTCCCCTACTTTACCTGCACTCCTACATTTCCCCTACTTTACCTGCACTCCTATATCTCCCCTACTTTACCTGCACTCCTATATCTCCCCTACTTTACCTGCACTTCTATATTTCCCCTACTTTACCTGCACTTCTATATTTCCTCTACTTTACCTGCACTCCTACATTTCCCCTACTTTACCTGCACTCCTATATCTCCCCTACTTTACCTGCACTCCTATATTTCCCCTACTTTACCTGCACTCCTACATTTCCCCTACTTTACCTGCACTCCTATATCTCCCCTACTTTACCTGCACTCCTATATTTCCCCTACTTTACCTGCACTCCTATATTTCCCCTACATTACCTGCACTCCTATATTTCCCCTACTTTACCTGCACTCCTATATCTCCCCTACTTTACCTGCACTCCTATATTTCCCCTACTTTACCTGCACTCCTTTCTCCCTACATACCTGCACCCATATTTCCCCTACTTTACCTGCCCTCCTATATCTCCCCTACTTTACCTGCACTCCTATATTTCCCCTACTTTACCTGCACTCCTATATTCCTCCTACTATACCTGCACTCCTATATTTCCCCTACTTTACCTGCACTCCTATATTTCCCCTACATTACCTGCACTCCTATATTTCCCCTACTTTACCTGCACTCCTATATCTCCCCTACTATACCTGCACTCTTATATTTCCCCTACTATACCTGCACTCCTACATTTCCCCTACTGTCCCAACACAGCTAAATTTTTCGCCTCTAGAAGTGTGGCACATATAGTTTTATCCTACTACCTTTTATATCCGATCTTTTTCTTTAATTCCAGGCATTTTGACACCAGTGCAGCGCGTCTAACCTACTTTCCCTTCCATAATTGCATTCTTCCCTCGCAACCCTTCCCTCGCCAACCCTCGCCTCGCCAACCCTCGCCTCGCCAACCCTCGCCTCGCACACCCATAACATGCATTCCATTATTAGCTTTCTTCTTTTACAGTCTCTCATTCTCTATGCATCTCTCTCCTCTCTGTCCTTGCCTTTAATTACACTATACACTCCCTTTGTTTACTTACCCTCTGTGTATGTCCTTATGTCCTTTCTTTCTCTTTCTCTTTCTCTTTCTCTTTCTCTTTCTCTTTCTCTTCCTCTTTCTCTTTCTCTTTCTCTTTCTCTTTCTCTTTCTCTTTCTCTTTCTCTTCCTCTTTCTCTTTCTCTTTCTCTTTCTCTTTCTCTTCCTCTTTCTCTTTCTCTTCCTCTTTCTCCTCCTCTTTCTCCTCCTCTTTCTCCTCCTCTTTCTCCTCCTCTTCCTCTTCCTCTTCCTCTTCCTCTTCCTCTTCCTCTTTCTCTTTCTCTTTCTCTTTCTCTTTCTCTTTCTCTTTCTCTTTCTCTTTCTCTTTCTCTTTCTCTTTCTCTTTCTCTTTCTCTTCCTCTTCCTCTTCCTCTTCCTCTTCCTCTTCCTCTTCCTCTTCCTCTTCCTCTTCCTCTTCCTCTTCCTCTTCCTCTTCCTCTTCCTCCTCCTCCTCCTCTTCCTCTTCCTCTTCCTCTTCCTCCTCCTCTTCCTCTTCCTCTTCCTCTTCCTCTTCCTCTTCCTCCTCCTCTTCCTCCTCCTCTTCCTCTTCCTCTTTCTCTTTCTCTTTCTCCTCCTCCTCCCTCCTCCTCCTCCTCCTCCTCCTCTTCCTCTTCCTCTTCCTCTTCCTCTTCCTCTTCCTCTTCCTCTTCCTCTTCCTCCTCTCTCTTCCTCCTCCTCTTTCTCCTCTTCCTCTTCTCTTCCTCTTCCTCTTCCCTTTCTTCCTTACACCGTTCTTCTCTCCCTCTTATTTATTCCTCTCTCTCTCTCTCTCTCTCTCTCTCTCTCTCTCTCTCTCTCTCTCTTCTTCCATGTTTTGCACCTAAGTTTGATTATATTATTTCACTATATATTATTTCACTATATATTATTTCACTATATATTATTTCACTATATATTATTTCACTATATATTATTTCACTATATATTATTTCACTATATATTATTTCACTATATATTATTTCACTATATATTATTTCACTATATATTATTTCACTATACACTTTCTTTGTTTATAAACCACGTGTGTATTTCCTTATTGCTTCCACGTCATTTTTTATCCATGTTTTGTATCGAAATTGTCTTCTGTTCTCATAACTCAACGTTGCTGTTTCGGTCACTCCTTCCTCCTCATACTTTTAATCTCTCTCGTCATACCAATTTTTTTTAGTTATTTTCATCGTTTTATCTAAAGTTTCCACCCACAAAACATGTCCAGCCCTTCCTCCTACCACCTCATACGTTATAATTATCTTGTCATACCCAATATTTTAGCTCTTTTCATTTTTTTTCCTAAATTTTCCACCCACAAAACATTTTCTTTTACCAGACCACACCTTTTTTTAACACACCACCACAAACACACTTTTTTTTTGCAGTTTTTCCTTATTTTCCTACATTTTCCACCGACTAAATATTATCTTCTCACTGACCAAACAAACCTTTTTTTAACACACCACCACAAACACACTTTTTTTTTGCAGTTTTTCCTTATTTTCCTACTTTTTCCACCCACTCAACATTATCTTCTACCAGACCACACCTTTTTTTAACACACTTTACCACAAACAAGCATTTTTTTTTAGCTATTTCCCTTATTTTCCTACTTTTTCCACCACCAAATATTATCTTCTCACTGACCAAACAAACCTTTTTTTCTTACACACGTAGCCACACACACACATTTTTTTTAGCTGTTTTCCTTATTTTCCTACATTTTCCACCACCAAATCTTTTCTTCTCACAGACCAAACCTTATTTTCTCACACACTTAGCCACACACACTTTTTTTTAGCAGTTTTCCCTTATTTTGCTACATTTTCCACCGACCAAATATTATCTTCTCACTGACCAAACAAACCATTTTTTCTCACACTCAGTCACACACACATTTTTTTTTACTGTTTTCCTTATTTTCCTAAATTTTCAACCCACAAAACATTTTCTTATCACAGACCAAACTTTTTTTTAACACACTTAACCACAAACAAGCATTTTTTTTAGCTATTTCCCTTATTTTCCTACATTTTCACCACCAAACATTATCTTCTAACATCCCAAACCTTTTTTTAACACACTTAACCACAAACAAGCATTTTTTTTAGCTGTTTTCCTTATTTTCCTACATTTTCAACCACCAAATATTATCTTCTAACATCCCAAACCTTTTTTTCTCACACACTCAGTCACACACACACTTTTTTTTTGCAGTTTTTCCTTATTTTCCTACATTTTCCACCACCAAACATTTTCTTCTACCAGACCAAACCTTTTTTCTAACACACTTAGCTACACACACACATTTTTTTTTAGCTATTTCCCTTATTTTACTACATTTTCCACCACTCAACATTTTCTTCTACCAGACCAAACCTTTTTTTTTCTTACACATTTAGCTACACACACATTTTTTTTAGCTATTTCCCTTATTTTCCTACATTTTCCACCCACAAAACATTTTCTTATCACAGACCAAACTTTTTTTTAACACACTTAACCACAAACAAGCATTTTTTTTAGCTATTTTCCCTTATTTTCCTACATTTTCACCACCAAACATTTTCTTCTACCAGACCAAACCTTTTATTTCTTACACACTTAGCCACACACACTTTTTTTTGCAGTTTTCCCTTATTTTCCTACATTTTCCACCGACCAAATATTATCTTCTCACTGACCAAACAAACCTTATTTTCTCACACTCAGTCACACACACACATTTTTTTTACTGTTTTCCCTTATTTTCCTACATTTTCCACCACTCAACATTTTCTTCTACCAGACCAAACCTTTTTTTTCTTACACACTTAGCTACACACATTTTTTTTAGCTATTTCCCTTATTTTCCTACATTTTCCACCCACAAAACATTTTCTTATCACAGACCTAACTTTTTTTTTACACACTTAACCACAAACAAGCATTTTTTTTAGCTATTTTCCCTTATTTTCCTACATTTTCACTCACCAAAAATTATCTTCTAACATCCCAAACCTTTTTTTCTCACACACTTAGCTACACACACATTTGTTTTAGCTATTTCCCTTATTTTCCTACATTTTCCCCACCAAAACATTATCTTCTAACATCCCAAACCATTTTTTCACACACACTCACACACACAACCATCTCTTATCACGACGCTAAAGCAATCACCTCCGTTTTCTTTACCTCATCCTTTCAGACCTTCGAGAGTGTGACTATTCTATTCTCTGACGTGGTTACCTTTACGGAGATCTGCAGTCGCATCACGCCCATGGAAGTCGTGTCGATGCTGAACGCCATGTATTCCATCTTCGACAAACTGACGGAGAAACATAAGGTGTATAAGGTAAGATAAGGGAGAGAGAGAGAGAGAGAGAGAGAGAGAGAGAGAGAGAGAGAGAGAGAGAGAGAGAGAGAGAGAGAGAGAGAGAGAGAGAGAGTAGTGTGAGAGAAAGTAGTGTGGGAGAGAGAGAAAGAGTAGTGTGAGAAAGAGAAAGAGAGAGAGGAGAGAGAGAGAGAGAGAGAGAGGAGAGAGAGAGAGAGAGAGAGAGAGAGAGAGAGAGAGAGAGAGAGAGAGAGAGAGAGAGAGAGAGATATATTCAAAGAGCTCTGCCTTGTCAATTTATTATATTTTATTAATCATAATGTATAAGTTTAATTAGCCAAATAAATATTTTTGACTGACTTAGAGAGAGAGAGAGAGAGAGAGAGAGAGAGAGAGAGAGAGAGAGAGAGAGAGAGAGAGAGAGAGAGAGAGAAGAGAAAAAAAAAAATCGACAAAATGTTAAAAAATATATATCGTATGTATTTTTGTACTCTATACCCGCTCATTTCATCACTGTTGTTTAGTGTGGTATAGTAAAGTAAACACAAATAATAGTAGATTAAGAGTGAGTTAGTGAGTAAAGGAGTGAGTCAGTGAGTGAGTGAATAAAATAAAGAGTAAGAAATTAAATGAGAAAATGAGTGAGAGGATAGGTGAGTTTATGACTGAATAAACGAGCAAGTGAGTGAGTGAGTGAGTGAGTTAATGAGTGAGTGAGTGAGTGAGTGAGTGAGTGAGTGAGTGAGTGAGTGAGTGAGTGAGTGAGTGAGTGAATGAGTGAGTGAGTGAGTCAGTGAGTTTATGACTGAATGAACGAGCAAGTGAGTGAGTGAGTGAGTGAGTGAATGAGTGAGTGAGAGTCAGTGAGTGAGTGAGTGAGTGAGTGAGTATGGTTACTAAAGTTAAAAAAGGAGTTACTAAATTAGAGTGAGTGAGTGAGTGAATGAGTGAGTAAATTAGTGAGTGAGTGATTGATTGAGTGAATGTATAAGTAAATAGGCTAGTAAGTGAGTGAGTGAGTGAGTGAGTGTATGAGTAAGTAGGTTAATAATCGAATGAGTGAGTGAGTGAGTGAGTGAGTGAGTCAATCAGTCAGTGGGTAAGCAAATGGATGACTCAAGGTAAACAAAGGGATGACTCAAGGTAAACAAAGGGATGACTCAAGGTAAACAAAGGGATGACTCAAGGTAAACAAAGGGATGACTCAAGGTAAACAAAGGGATGACTCAAGGTAAACAAAGGGATGACTCAAGGTAAACAAAGGGATGACTCAAGGCAAACAAAGGGATGACTCAAATCAATACAAAGACAAACACCATCACAGCCCGTCAATGAAGTGTGGCTGGCAGGAACAATATATTTTTATCCTATTGTATCCTCCTAAACATATCTATACTGTTGATTCCTGATTATTCTGAAAAGGAGGTACAGATGAAAGCAAGTTCAGGCTATTTGTGACTGTAGAATATTGTGTCAAATGCACACACACACACACACACACACCACACACACACACACACACACACACACACACACACACACACACACACACACATCCTTTTTTTCGTTTTTTTCTCTCTCGTTATACACTCTAGATAGCGACAAAATCATTCTATAAAACAAATAAGATCATAAACATATTCTGATACGTATAATCAAACACTCTTCATGTCGATCATACACGTATACGTCAAGTTATGGATGCATCTGTCTATCTGTGCATCGATCACAATTCTATCTATCTCTCCCCCCTTGCTGTCCCGGGCGTCGGCTGCGTGTAGGTGGAGACCATCGGCGACGCGTACATGGTGGTGGCGGGCGCCCCGGAGCGGCAGGCCAACCACGGGGAGATGGTGTGCAACATGTCGCTGGATATGGTGGAGGCCATCACCGACCTCTCCGACCCGTCCACAGGTGAGCCCCGATACCCCTTCTACTGTAACATCCTGAAGCTGATCACTAATACCCCCTCTAACGTCCTGAAGGTGAGCCTCGATACCCCTTCTACTGTAACATCCTGAAGCTGATCACTAATACTCCCTCTAATGTCCTGAAGGTGAGCCCCGATACCCCTTCTAAAGGCGCGTCCACACGATCGGACAGTGCTCGACGGACAAACATTGTTATCAAATACCAAAGTTATTTTCATGCTCACTGTCCTCTGAATTTGCTAACTGCATGCCCCTCCCTCCCGCGGCCTCGCTGCACAAGACTTTCTACTCATTTTCATCCCTATTTGTCCATCTTACTAATGCAAGAGTTAACCAGTATCTTCATTGCCATACCTTTCACTGGTAAACTCTGGAACTCTCTTCCTGTTTCTATATTTCCACCTTCATGCGTCTAAAATGACCTTAAAAGAGGAGTATCAAGACACTTCTCAAACCAAATTGGTCCACCCTCTTCCGGAAGTCTCGTACTGTCTGCCTAATAGGGTCTGAGACCTAGCGGGCTATTCATTACTATTTTTTTTGTCCCTAGCCAGTCTGTTATGATGTATAATAAATGCTTCCTCCATCAACAACATTTCTAACTTTTTTTCGAACAAACAAACACAACTGCAAACAATAGCACTCGGCTATCGCGGCGGCAACATATACAGGAGTATATATATAGTAATAACACAGCGGGGCGGCACACAGGCAGGTGTTCCTGCCTCCCCGGACACCTGTGTGTGCTGCCTGAGGGCGCACTGCCTTCCCCTCAACAAGGCTAAGCCAGCGCGCGTACACACACGCACTCCTAGCCATTGCATTTCCCCTCACGTGTTACAGCTGCCGCTGCTTTGCCACGCCAAGAGTACAACTGTGGCACCAGTAAATGCATGATATAAAATGAATTGA
Source organism: Chionoecetes opilio (assembly GCA_016584305.1). Taxonomy (NCBI): domain Eukaryota; kingdom Metazoa; phylum Arthropoda; class Malacostraca; order Decapoda; family Majidae; genus Chionoecetes; species Chionoecetes opilio. Next base: position 966,578 of record JACEEZ010023598.1, read on the forward strand.
ACTTTTTGTTCTTGCCCCCTGTGAGAATCGAACTCACGACCCCTGGTTTACAAGACCAGTGCTCTGCCCCTGAGCTAAGGAGGCTCTGTTACCATAGATACAGGGGTGCTACATATTTCGATGGTGACAGGCGCGTAATGCAGCCCAATCATTCTTATTATAACATATATTGTTATTTATACTAAAATCCTCCCTCCCTCCCATGGCCTCGCTGCACAAGGCTTTCTACTCATTCGCATCCCAATTATGTCCATCTTCCTAATGCAAGAGTTAACCAGTATCTTTACTCTTCCATCCCCTTCACTGGTAAACTCTGGAACGCTCTTCCTGATTCTATTTTTCCACCTTCTTACGGCTTAAATTTCTTCAGAGAGGAGTGACAAGATCCCTCCCGAACTAAATTGGTCCACCCCACTTTCTATATTCTCTTACTGTCTTCTTTACAGGGACTGGTAACTAAGCGGGCTTTTTATTGCTTCTTTTATTCGTTTGGCCCTTGGCCAGTCCTTTGTGGTGTAAAAAAAAGGGGGGGGGGGAATCAACCCTTCAGTTAAAATTCTTAGATTCACAAACGGGCTCGTCCTCACTATCGAGGTCGAGTGAAACTCCCATCATTGGAAACATTTTCGTAGGTTTGACGGGCAAAGGAGCGGGCAGCCCGTGCCCGGCAGTTGACCGAAATCACCTGCCGGCCTCTGCCGATAGTGTGGAGCCTGCCGGGAACTGCTCCATCTGGTAACACTGCTAAAGAAGCGAGAGCAATACGCTCAGCGGGAAATGCTCGATCGTGTGGACGCACCTTTTAACATCCTAGTTACGCACCAGTCCCCATAGTAGCCAATAGGTGAGCGCCATCCCCTAGTTCCCCTGGCGGTGATATCCTCGGTAGTAACAGTCGTGCCGCGCCGTCCTCGCCTCGCCGCCTTCCGTGCAGCGCTGGGCCAGTGTCAACATTTGTCTCGTCAACTAATTTGCGATGCCCTTAACCTCCTGTCCTCCCAGCCAGACACTCCTCCCCCTTTCCGCCCTGTCACTATGTCAGGAAGTTATTGAATATTAATGTAAAGCAAAAATTTGACATACGTAATTTGTTCTCATAAATAACCAGATATGAAATAATGATCAGTAAACGAAGCACTTATTTTGTACCTTTCTGTCCCTCTATCTCTTCTTACCTTCTCCTTTTCCCTCACAAAAAACTAGTTTTTTTCTCCCACACATGTAACGTACCATCCAAGAGACATAAATAATAGGAAATAACGAAAGGAAATAACACAATGAACCCGTTGTTGGCATCTAGTTTCTCTCGCTTTTAAACTTTCGTGGAAAGTTGTTATATATTAGCTGGAGCGTGGCGGCGACCTCTCAGGGGACACAACACGCATTTCAGGCCTTCAGGTATTCAGCACTGGCTCAGCACATGCATTTCAGGCCTTCATGGTATTCAGCACTGGCCCAGCACATGCATTTCAGGCCTTCATGGTATTCAGCACTGGCTCAACACATGCATTTCAGGCCTTCATGGTATTCAGCACTGGCTCAACACATGCATTTCAGGCCTTCATGGTATTCAGCACTGCGCTGTTCGCTTTTAAACCACATGCATTTCAGGCCTTCATGGTATCAGCACTGGCCCCAGCACATGCATTTCAGGCCTTCATGGTATTCAGCACTGGCTCAGCACATGCATTTCAGGCCTTCATGGTATTCAGCACTGGCTCAACACATGCATTTCAGGCCTTCATGGTATTCAGCACTGGCTCAACACATGCATTTCAGGCCTTCATGGTATTCAGCACTGGCTCAGCACATGCATTTCAGGCCTTCATGGTATTCAGCACTGGCTCAGCACATGCATTTCAGGCCTTCATGGTATTCAGCACTGGCTCAACACATGCATTTCAGGCCTTCATGGTATTCAGCACTGGCTCAGCACAGCATTCAGGCCTTCATGGTATTCAGCACTGGCTCAACACATGCATTCAGGCCTTCATGGTATTCACATGGCTCAGCACATGCATTTCAGGCCTTTCATGGTATTCAGCACTGGCTCAGCACATGCATTTCAGGCCTTCATGGTATTCAGCACTGGCTCAGCACATGCATTTCAGGCCTTCATGGTATTCAGCACAGGCTCGCACATGCATTTCAGCCTTCATGAATTCAGCACAGGCTCAGCACATGCATTTCAGGCCTTCATATTATTCAGCACTGGCTCAGCACATGCATTTCAGGCCTTCATGGTATTCAGCACAGGCTCAGCACATGCATTTCAGGCCTTCATGGTATTCAGTCCTGGCTCAGCACATGCATTTCAGGCTTCATGTATTCAGCACTGGCTCAGCACATGCATTCAGGCCTTCATGGTATTCAGCACTGGCTCAGCACATGCATTTCAGGCCTTCATGGTATTCAGCACTGGCTCAGCACATGCATTTCAGGCCTTCATGGTATTCAGCACTGGCTCAGCACATGCATTTCAGGCCTTCATGGTATTCAGCACTGGCTTAGCACATGCATTTCAGGCCTTCATGGTATTCAGCACTGGCTCAACACATGCATTTCAGGCCTTCATGGTATTCAGCACTGGCTCAGCACATGCATTTCAGGCCTTCATGGTATTCAGCACTGGCTCAACACATGCATTTCAGGCCTTCATGGTATTCAGCACAGGCTCAACACATGCATTTCAGGCCTTCATGGTATTCAGCACAGGCTCAGCACATGCATTTCAGGCCTTCATGGTATTCAGCACAGGCTCAACACATGCATTTCAGGCCTTCATGGTATTCAGCACTGGCTCAACACATGCATTTCAGGCCTTCATGGTATTCAGCACTGGCTCAGCACACGCATTTCAGGCCTTCATGGTATTCAGCACTGGCCCAACACATGCATTTCAGGCCTTCATGGTATTCAGCACAGGCTCAACACACGCATTTCAGGCCTTCATGGTATTCAGCACTGGCTCAACACATGCATTTCAGGCCTTCATGGTATTCAGCACAGGCTCAGCACATGCATTTCAGGCCTTCATGGTATTCAGCACAGGCTCAACACATGCATTTCAGGCCTTCATGGTATTCTGCACTGGCTCAACACATGCATTTCAGGCCTTCATGGTATTCAGCACTGGCTCAACACATGCATTTCAGGCCTTCATGGTATTCAGCACTGGCTCAACACATGCATTTCAGGCCTTCATGGTATTCAGCACAGGCTCAACACACCATTTCAGGCCTTCATGGTATTCAGCACTGGCTCAGCACATGCATTTCAGGCCTTCATGGTATTCAGCACTGGCTCAACACATGCATTTCAGGCCTTCATGTATTCAGCACTGGCTCAACACATGCATTTCAGGCCTTCATGGTATTCAGCACTGGCTCAGCACATGCATTTCAGGCCTTCATGGTATTCAGCACTGGCTCAACACATGCATTTCAGGCCTTCATGGTATTCAGCACTGGCTCAGCACATGCATTTCAGGCCTTCATGGTATTCAGCACTGGCTCAGCACATGCATTTCAGGCCTTCATGGTATTCAGCACTGGCTCAGCACATGCTTTCAGGCCTTCAGGTATTCAGCACAGGCTCAGCACATGCATTCAGGCCTTCATGATATTCAGCACAGGCTCAGCACATGCATTTCAGGCCTTCATGGTATTCAGCACTGGCTCAGCACATGCATTTCAGGCCTTCATGGTATTCAGCACAGGCTCAGCACATGCA
>JACEEZ010023598.1:975309-992809 GCA_016584305.1 Chionoecetes opilio
TCATCACAGCCTCCTATCTATCGTTACTATCACAGCCTCCTATCTCCTATCTATCTATCGTTACTATCGACACAGGGGAGAGATTCTTAGATGGAATGATACCGTAGGAGGTTAGTGTGAGGGAGGACAGTAAGGGAAGGCGTGGGAGATCTGTGTTTGGAGGGAGTGAACGCGGGGAAATGAAAGGGAATTATTGTCGAGGAGAACTTGGTGAGTTATTGTAAGAGACGAAATAACAATGAAACGGTCACAAAGGCGTGGCAGACAAAGAGGACGGGACAGAACACACAACTAAGAGACAGCGCGTCAACTGGGAGAATTTTGAGGGAGATGTCATCGACCAGGCTAGGCTCCCTGATGCTGTTGAAAATGCATTAATAGAGTGGCACCGTGACTCTCCTGCCTTGTACGACACACTCCATGAGGATGGCATCAAGAAAAAAGTCAGAGATGCTCGGATTCAGGAGGGTGCTGAGGCTCACAAGATTTCATTTGCTCGCCTAGATAAATGGACAAAGAATGTGAGAGATACCTACACCAGAGTCAGGCGCGACAAACCAAGTGGATGGTGAAATTATTCAATATTCAAGAATACATTATAACATTCCCAAAGCAACACGCATAAACATAAACATATTCTCTCCTTCGAATATTTAATGTGTTCCATAATAGGACGGATAATGCAGATTCTTATACATTTTAGATTGCCAGTTATGTTATGAAGAAAGAGAGGAGAGAGATAGCAATGGAAAGACGTATTCTGGGAACACTTATCACCGGTAATACTGTTAGGGCCTCCGAGCCTACCAGCGTAAAATAAACATGATCTTTCGGAAGAAGTAATCGTATTTTATGGTTACAAAGTGTTTCTATTACCTTAAAATATTCATGTAAACAAAATGAAGATGCTTAATAATAATAGTAAAAATAATGTTATCCTCACCCGCAGGCTTACAGGAACAACAACAACAACAACATAATATACACACATGAGGGAATGAACTTCAGTAATAACGCAAATAAAAGATAATATATACATGTGGGTAATAGTTATATACACTGCATATATACACTGCTTAAGAACTCATAGGTATCGTCAATTTATAATCCTTACAGCATAAAATTTCCAAATTATTTTTGCGCAAAAGCACGCATAATTACGTTATTTCACGTAAACTTACGTCATCTTACGTAATCTCACTTAAAATTTCGTCAATTCTCGTATGCATCACCTACGTCCTACGGAGACTTATACCGAAATCCGCAAAGAATTTTTGAATATTTCAAAAACCAAAAAAAAGCGCAAGCACCTCACGTAAACGGCTCGCGTTGTCTTCACTTAAATAAACGTTAGAAAACTTACATTTACGATTTCACACGAAACAATACGTAAAAGTCCGTTTTCTCGCGTAATGTCAAATTTTCTTTCGCGCGGGCTTACGCGAGCTCAAAATCCGCCAGTGAGACTGGGCTATAATACTTCAGGCAATTCGTAAAAACAAAGCGTTCATAGTTTGAAACTCGTTAATTTGTTTTAATAGTTCCGTGTGCTAAGAATGTGTTGACGCGAGCGCCGAAAATTATGATGGGCAAATAGTTTAGTCTGTATAATTTTGCATAATTTCAGCAGAACTACACCTCGTTTTGTGCCATTGTTGGGGATGGCAGAGTGTGACTTTGGGATAGAAAGCAAAATGTTCCGGTAACTGCAACGATAACTTTTCACAAACTGCAAATAATCATCAGAGATTATCATATGCTTAGAAATATGCATGTTTATATCACACACACACACACACACACACACACACACAGACACACACACACACACACACACACACACACACACTCGGGAATGGAGAGAATTAACAAAGACATGTATATAAGGGACGTAGGAGCCACAAGAGGACATGAAAAGAGGCTGAAGAAGACGAGATGCTTGGAAGCTATTAACCCCTTCACGCATCAATCTTTCCTTTACTATAAAAAAAATCGTTTGTTGTGGCCATAAAATTACGAAAATGTAACTGAATATACCGAATTAGTTAGTCGACAAGGATACTAAACAGGTCATATCTATAAAATATTGCTTATATTCAGTAAAAAATCGTCTAATAGGGCCCAAATACAATGGAAATTACGTTTTGGGTCTCCAGGGGTTAAGATGTAGCTATAACTTTCTTATCGCTGTATTGATATTTATGTGGAACGACCTGCATAATGATGTAGTAAATCCTAAGAGTAATCATGAGTTAAAAACCAATATTAATCAAATGAAATATAGAGATGGGACCCACGAATGTAACTCTTTTTCCTTATATCACAACTAGGCAAATACAAACATTAATATCGACACAGGGGAGATTCTTAGATGGAATGATACCGTAGGAGGTTAGTGTGAGGGAGGACAGTAAGGGAAGGCGTGGGAGATCTGTGTTTGGAGGGAGGGAACGCGGGGAAATGAAAAGGAATTATTGTCGAGGAGAACTTGGCGAGTTATTGTAAGAGACGAAATAACAATGATAACGGTCACAAAGGCGTGGCAGACAGGGAGGCGGGACAGAAAAGCTTGGGTAAAGAACAAGCCATGACTCAAATACCTTCTCTCTCTCTCTCTCTCTCCTCTCTCTCTCTCTCTCTCTCTCTCTCTCTCTCTCTCTCTCTCTCTCTCTCTCTCTCTCTCTCTCTCTCGTTGCATCTGATTCCTTCAAGCATCGCCGCGGACAAACAGTAGGCTACACGGTGCATAGGGTCGGGTTTCCATAAGAACATGAGGCGCACCTGAGCCCTGCTGCCTGCCTGCTGCCTCCAGCGGTGGCGTCACGGGACTCGCCCTTCGGTACACGGGTCCGAGGGGCGGGCTTCCACAGGGACGCCAGGCGCGCCAACCCCAAGCTGCCACGACGCGTGCCCAGGTTCCAATCTGCGGCGTCAAAAAAATATCTAATACAGCAGGAGGTAGTCAAAGCGAGCTGGTGTTCCCGGCATACAAGTGGCCTACTCCTTCCCGATGGCAGACCCTACAAGCTCCACCCAGCACGCCGCCACGCTGCATAGGGATCACATCCCACACAGGGGCACCGCGTGTGCCCCGAGCACAGGGAGCAGGTCTGCCCTGGCCCACCTGATGCCCCGCGACCAAGGTCGGGCAAGAAACGCAGCCAAGAAAAGGTCGTCAGCCTCACTGCACGATGGGTCGCCCCGCCCCACCAAGAGGCTGAAAGGCGAAGGGCAGCAGCGTGCCCGTGTCCTGCCTCACGGTGCAGGCCACGGGCAGGCTGTCCTTGCAGGACCCGCCACGCGTGGCACGCCGCGCCTGCCGCCGACAAAGAGGCCGGCGTCACCGAGCCCCGAGAACGACGCGCCACGCCGCTCGTGCAAAAAGCAAAGGAAAGGAAGCGGAGAAAGAATGTGTGACGAGCACACGCCCGCTAGGAGACAGCAGGAACCCGTTGAAGTAAGCGCCTCTTGCGACAAGATATGCCCCGGGGAAGAGCGGCTGTCTTCCCTTGAGCCGTCACCCACGAGGAAGAGTAACAGCCCGGCGACACACGAGTAGTACACCGGCAGCGAGCTGTACGCCATAAGTTGTTTGCAGGAGGGTGTGTGTGTACTGGAGGAGGAACAGATGCTCGCCATGAGCCGGGGTCGGGGCGAGATGTTTGGCGAGGGAGCGTACGGCGCGTGCCGCAAGATTGTCGACCCTCAGACGAGGCAAGACCTGGTCATCAAGATGTTCGCCACGGACAGCCTTGAGCCCCTGGTCACCGAGGCGTTGAGCCTCCACGTGCTGCAGGGCCCGGGGGTGCAGCGTCTGGTGGGCGCATGTGTGGCATCTCGCCGCCTTGTGACCTGTTTTGCCGGCCACACCGCCCACAGGTACTTCAGGTCATCGCCCTCCCACGGCGACATGGTCAGCGTGATGTTGCAGGTGTCCCGCACACTGCGGCAGCTCATCCGCCAGGGCTTCACCCACAACGACATCAAGAGGGACAACGTGTGCGTGCATAGACCTGGCTTGCACCCTCATAGACCTGGGCTTGGCCAGGCCTATAGTCTGCCGCGATGCCTACCCCAAAGTCGAAAACGTGAGCCAGTACCCGTGGGTGGCGCCCGAGCTGCTGCTGCACACCCACGCCTGCTCCGAGGCCTCCGACGTGTACGGGCTGGGTGACTGCTGCTGGAGAACCGGCGCTGGCGCTCCTACCACGCACGCTACCCAGCCATGAAGGGCCTCGCCACCTGGCTGTGGGGTGCCCGACAACCCTGCCCCAAGGCGCGTCCCGCCCTCGACGCCCTCATCGCGCTGCTGGAGGCAATACGCGACCAGATCGCAGCGTACCCCCGCCGCCCCTCACCAAGGCCATGAAGCTGAAACTCGCGAGGGCAGAAAAAACCAAGACTTGTAAGCCGAGCACTCCGATGGGAAGTCCGCCCCACAGGAGGAGGAGGGAGGCGCGGCAGGGCAGTGGTGGCCGCTGCCCCTCTGCAGGAAGCGATGCATCTCACCACTGAGAAGGCCACGCGTGAGGAACCAGGATAGACAGGTCTTGGATACCTGACATGACCTCAATAGAAGGCGCCCTAGAGCACCTTCAAGACTGGCACCGCTGGGCACATGTACATATTTTGCTGCCACTCCTGTAGCTATACCTGTGGTTCCCATTATACATCGTGTGTGTGGGTGTGTGTGTGTGTGTGTGTGTGTGTGTGTGTGTGTGTGTGTGTGTGTGTGTGTGTGTGTGTGTGTGTATTGGGGGGGGAGGGGGCGGGGATTGCCTATTGTTAGGATTATTGTTGCCTCCTGCAGTGATTAATCAGGTTCTCTCGAGGGTCTAATTTGTCGACCCTGATGAACGGATAAACCCTGACGTCCTCTGTGCGACCTTCCTCCTTGCCTCCCTTCCCCACCTCCTCTCACAGACAACAATAACAATGAAGCTGATACTAATAATACTAATATATAATAATAATAATAATAATAATAATAATAATAATATAATTCCTAATTATAATAATGATAATAGCAATAATAAAAAAAAAAAATAATAATAACAATATGAACAGCAATAATAATAGCAATAACTTGAGCGTCACACACGCAAGATCACCACCCGGGTATATTATTTATGTAACACAGTGGTTCTTAACTTGAGGGGCGTGAGCCAATAGAGAACAAGGAAGAACTGTATCTAATCTAAAGCTCGGCCTTCCCTTTAACATGAAGCTCGCGCGCGAGGGTGCGCGAAGAAAGTCGCTACAGGGCAGCAGGCGTGTGTGAAAAACTCTGCGGTGACGCCGTGCCAGGTTTCACTAACTATCTAGACTTTCAATCAATATTAATATTTTTATTTTATTTCATTATTATCGTTATTATTATCATTATTATTATTATTACCATCATTATTATGTTATAATCATTATCAACATCATTAGATTATACTTCCTCGCGCCCAGTGCGGCGGCACACTAATTGTCGTTAATAGTAAAGGTAAAGTAGGGGCTATACGGGGTGCTGCGCGTGGCCTCGGTGCTCTTCTCCGTCGTTTTAGCTATTGAGTCTGTGGTGGGTGAAAACTGCTACCCCGGGACACAGGGTTAGTGTGACATCCGGGTTACCATGGACAGTTACCTTCCCCAGGGTTCCCCAGGTAACCATTTATCGCCCAAGCCCGAAAGGAAGGCTGAACAGCTGGGTGCGCTGCACGACGACTGTCCTGGCCGGGATTCAAACCAGGGCCCGCAGATTCCTAGCTAGGTGCGCTAGCCATTACACCACGGAGGCGGATTATTATTAATGCTTGCCCTGATTATAATTATCCCTTCACTTGAACCGAAGACCGCCGCATATATCTTGGTTGAAGAAGTGATCGGGATTGGGGGGGGCATGGAGGCAAGGACCACCTAATAAAGGGGGCGTGGTGGTAAAAAGGTTAAGAAACACTGACGTAACAAGCACATGACAGTCCCGCAGACACTCTGTGCTAAAATGACACAACACGAGAGCAGTGTGTGTGCACTCACTAAGGAGAGGGAACATGTTGACTTACCCTGCACAGGAGACAGTCATGATCTATCAGTGAATACTCGCAGTGAATAATATTGGTCACCATTAATGTACGCAGGGATGCCATCTATCCCTAACATCACAAACAGTCAATGGCAATGGGGGCTCCTAATAAATGAGAGGATAAAATGAAGAAAAACCCAGGACTGATGAACGTTAGATGTAGCAAGAGGAAAAATGACTTGATCTATGTGTGAAGACAGAAAGTGCGAGTGTGTACAGTTGACTTATACAGAGAGAGAGAGAGAGAGAGAGAGAGAGAGAGAGAGAGAGAGAGAGAGAGAGAGAGAGAGAGGAGAGAGAGAGAGAGAGAGAGAGAGAGAGAGGAGAGAGAGAGAGAGAGAGAGAGAGAGAGAGAGAGAGAGAGAGAGAGAGAGAGAAAAAAAAAATATATATATATATATATATATCTGGGTGGTGGTTGAGATGTGTGTGTGTGTGTGTGTGTGTGTGTGTGTGTGTGTGCGTGCGTGCGTGCGTGCGTGCGTGCGTGCGTGCGTGCGTGCGTGCGTGCGTGCGTGCGTGCGTGCGTGCGTGCGTGCGTGCGTGCGTGCGTGCGTGCGTGCGTGCGTGCGTGTGTGTGTGTGTGTGTGTGTGTGTGTGTGCGTAATTCACCCACGGTCTTGTCCACGCGAGCCGGGCTCGCGATCGCCGGTTTCACCCTCCCCAACCGAGCTTGAAGCTCATTATGACCGATCTTAGGGTAATGCTGAGACCTGACACACACAACACACATAACTTTGCTCAAGGGGGATAGTAACCGCCCGCATATATCAGTGAAAAATCCTCAGGCGCGGGGGACTTGGACTACCTTGGGGCAGGACCAAGAAACTGATCCAAGATCGGTCTGCCGACTCTGCAGGCGTTGAACCAGACTTCCCAGACCAAAATACAAAGGTTGATGATCAGACACAAACTTCTCCTGGTGAAGCAGCAACATCTTCCACGGAGGATACTGATGCGTCGCCTCCACACAGCATTGAGCGCAGCGGGGAGGTGAAGGAAAACGTCGAGGAAATCGTTGAGGATCCCAGTGACATTCTGGCCCTGAAAGAGCCTCAATGCGGCCCACAGGAGCAAGGTGCCCACGGCAAGGAAAATTGTCTGTAAAGGCCCCCATCCACGGTACGATTGGTCGTACGATCTGATCCGACAGACCTGATCCGATGGATTTCCTACCACCCACTAACGATCCGACCGCACCTCAAGACCAGTTCAGTTGGTGATAGAAACGGTGGAGAGTGGTTCTCATGATGGGTCTATGCAACGAGGATCGAATTACTTTTGATGGAATCTGATACCACAACTTAGGAGTGTAAACATCCGCGTTCACACTAAATTTCACAGAGGCAGTTATTTTCTTAATATATTTCCGGCACACACTTCTCATATAGTTTTTTTTTTTTTTTTACTGTTTCAACATTAGCCTCACTCGCTCACTGTCGCTCCTCAAGTTTCTCTACCAATAGGTGTCTTGCACTGACGTCACGACCTAGCGTCTTCAAGCCAAATGCCGCCGTCTTCAAGCCAAATGCCGCCGTCTTCAAGCCAAATGCCGCCCGTCGGAGCGAGCTGGATGACCAACAAAATCCACTTGCCGCCCGTGTTTGCCAGCTTATGATAATTTTCCCCTACCAAAGATATGTTTATCAGTATAAAAGATATACTGTTGTCTTCGGAAATGTTTGTACTATAATATTATCAAATAAAAAACCGTAAAACACACTAAAGAAAGGCCATTATGAGACTCAAGAAATATGCATGAACTTAATATTCATCAGCGCCAGCTCCCATTTAATATTTTGCTCGAAAACTTTTTACATGGACAATATCAATAGAAGCGGAATTTCATTAGCTTTCCATTGATATATTTCGTTATCTGATAAATTAATTAGAACCATGTATAAATTAGCGTTAACTAAATAAATAACCTCATCAATCGGGAAAAATTACCCCATATCATGATGTTATTTATTTAGTTAACGCTAATTTATGCATGGTTCTAATTTATTTATCAGATAACGAAATATATCAATGGAAAGCTAATGAAATTCCGCTTCTATTGACATTGTCCATGTAAAAAGTGTTCGAGCAAAATATTAAATGGGAGCTGGAGTTGGTGAATATTAAGTTCATGCATATTTCTTGAGTCTCATAATGGCCTTTCTTTAGTGTGTTTTACGGTTTTTTATTTGATAATATTATAGAACAAGCATTTCCGAAGATGACAGTATATCTTTTATACTGATAAACATATATTTGGTAGGGGAAAATTACCATAAGCTGGCAAACACGGGCGGCAAGTGGAGTTTGTTGATCCTCCAGCTCGCATTTCCCGCGCCTGTCCGCAGCCACAACAAGGGCTGTGATGTCACGTGCAGGACACCTATATACTCATAAGTTGCATTTTTCTTAAATTTATCCATTTACTCTTTGCTTTTTATTTCCCACAAACATTCAGTTTCTATATAATTGGATGAATTCTGTCCAAAAGTGCTTCTCATTAAAGAAACAATATTCATCTTGGTAGTCCTCTCGCGACGCTGTCAGTGGCGAAACTGACGGCTGGCCTCAAGATCAGCACACTCACGGTGCGATCCGGTCTGAACCGGATGATCTGTCGGATCTAAAAACCAAACACTGCTTGGTCGCATCCGACCAGCTGTCAGTCGGTCGGACAGACCAAAATCACCCCACTCACGATCCAATCTGGTTGGATCCAACCAGATCTGTCCGATGGTCGTACGACCAGATCGCACCGTGGATGGGGGCCTTTAAGGCCCCCATCCACGGTGCGATTGGCCGTGAGACTGATCCGACAGACCTGATCCGACAGACCTGATCCGACAGACCTGACCCGACAGACCTGATCCGACAGACCTGATCCGACAGACCTGATCCGATGGATATCCTACCACCCACTAACGATCCGACCGCACCTCAAGATCAATTCAGTTGGTGATAGAAACGGTGGGAGGGCAGTTCTCATGATGGCTCTATGCAACGAGAAATTACTTTTGATGGGAGCTGATGCCACAGCTAATGGCCCTGTCACACTATTTCGTATGAGAGAAACGTATGAGTTGCGTAAGAAAATTCATAAACAAATTTTCATACGCACAAAAAGCCCTTGAAAATGCAGAATTGTACGTATACTTACCGTATTGAACCTGTGAGTAGCGTATGAGTAGCGTATCGCCAGCGTATGGCCAGCGTACTCAACCTATGAGTAACGTACCTCTGTCGTAGCTCTAGCGTATTCAGCGTATTCCTAACGTATGCTTAGCGTATAAACCATAAGTCGGAATATGCACCAAATTTTTAAGCATGCTTAAGTTATTTTCTGCCTCGCCGTATGACCAGCGTATACCAGCGTATGAGTGATATTTTTCATACGCTGGCATACGCTGGTACGATACGCTATAGTGTGACAGGGCCATAAGGAGCGTAAACATCATCCGCACTCGCACCAGATATAATAGAGGCAGTTATTTTCTTCATTTCTTTCCGGAACACTTAATTTAATAACTCATATTTTTGTTCTCACTGGTTCAACATTAGCCTCACTGTCGCGCACTGTCCCGCTCCTTGAGTTTCTCTACCAATACTTCATAAGTTGCATTTTTCTTATATTTATCCATTTACTCTTTGCTTTTTATTTCCCACAAACATTCATAGTTTCTATATAATTGGAGGAATTCTGTCCAAAAGTGTTTTCAAAGAAACAATTCATTTTGGTAACCCTCTCGCGACGCTGTTAGTGGCGAAACTGACGGTTGGCCTCACGATCCACACACACGGTACACACGGTGCGATCCGGTCTGAATCGGATGAGCTGGCGGATCTAAAAACCAAACACTGCTTGGTCGCCATCCGACCAGCTGTCAGTCGGTCGGACAGACCAAAATCACCCCACTCACGATCCAATCTGGTCAGATCCAACCAGACCTGTCCGATGGTCTCAAGACCAGATCGCACCGTGGGTGGGGGCCTTAAATAGCGTAAAAAACGGAGGAAAAAGACACCTGCAAAATGTGAAGGGCCATTGGACGAGTCCGGCGAGTGGCACAAGGTCTGCAAAAATCCGATGAAATGCCGGAATAAGATCCCTGCCGAGGAGGGAGGCGCCACCGAGGCTGTGGAGGCGAGCGTCGTCACTCGTCACGCCTGCGAAGCGCGTCGAGGCCTGGCGTAAAGCAGGTCCAAAGGACGATTCCCGGTAACAGGTGCGGGAGTCCTGGTAGGAAGACTGTGTGAAGGTGTTGGTAGCCGTGCCGCCGGGCAGACGGCACGGTTTATCGATGGTCGCGCGATGAAGTACAAACTTCAGCATCAGTCCTGCCACGCATCCCTCACACAGCCTGCGGCTCTTCATCAGCTGCTGCCGCGGTGCTGCCTCACAACCATCAACAGTCACAAGTACAAACAGTCATGTGTCCGCCAGGTGGCGCGTCCAGGTGGTGCGTGTACGCCATCACTGCCATGGCGCGCCGCGACGCCACGCACCACTATAATGGCGCTGATTAGTCGGTAAAAGTGCAATATTTCAGTGAGGATTATGGGAAGACGTTTATTTTCCTCCAGACATCGTATTTCGATATGTTTTACTTATTTCATCGGGTTTCAACTAATTATTAGTAACCCATTGTTTTACAGGTAACAGCTATTTCATGTTATATATTTACTTAATTATTTATCAGTCTATCAATCATATTCATATGAACATTTATGCATTATCTAATTTTAGTATAACAATATATGTTATAACCAGAATGATTGCGCTGCATTACGGCCTGTCACCCTCAACATATGTAGCACCCCTGTAACTCAGGGACCAGAGCCTCCTTAGCTCAGGGGCAGAGCACTGGTCTTGTAAACCAGGGGTCGTGAGTTCGATTCTCACAGGGGGCAATAACCAGAACACAAAGTTCAATTATTTTAGTCTACCCGCCTCTCCAACAAGATGGGGAAAGAGCTTGAGAGTTGGTGTTCAGAGAAGCAGAGGAACAAGCTGCTGGAGCAGGCCATGTTTCCCGCCCTCTCCTATGCCACCTGGACAGATGTATAACCAGAATGAATGCGCTGCATTAAGCGCCTGTCACCCTCAACATACGTAGCACCCCTGTAACTCAGGAACAGAGCCTCCTTAGCTCAGGGGCAGAGCACTGGTCTTGTAAACCAGGGGTCGTGAGTTCGATTCTCACAGGAGGCAATAACCAGAACACAAAGTTCAATATACCACTCGTGGTAGGACAAATGTTGAGTGACACCTAGTTTCTTTCCTTTCCAAATCTTTTCATGTCCAAAGGCATCTTTGCCACCTTGTTTCTATTCTTTCGCAATCTTTCCCATGTCCACACTAGCATAAGAACATAAGAACATAAGAAAATAAGGAAGCTACATGAGGCCGCGAGGCTTACACGTGGTAGTTCCTGTCACCTAACACTACCTACAACCACCTTTCATCCCCATCCATGAACATATCCAGCCCCTCTTTAAAGTTCCCTAATGACTCCGCACTAACTACCTGTCTACTGAGATCATCCATTCATTCACCACCCTATTTGTGAACCAGTTTTTCCCTATTTCCTTTCAAAATCTACGCCCTTCCAGCTTGAATCCATTACTTCTTGTTCTACCCTGGTTAAAAGCCGTTAGAACTTTTCCTACCTCTCCTTTATTAAATCCCTTTATCCACTTAAAAACTTCTATCAGAACGCCCCTTACTCTGCGTCTCTCGAGTGAGTGTAATTTTAATAACTTCAATCTATTCTCATAACTAAAGTTACGCATCCCTTGTATCATTTTGGTCATCCTTCTCTGCACTGTTTCTAATAAGGCTATATCCATCCTGTAATATGTAGACCAAAATTGAACCGCATAGTCTAGGTGAGGCCTGACTAGAGCCAGATAAAGCTTTAGAATAACTTCCGCACTTCTACTTTTAATACTTCTGGTAATGAATCCTAATACTCTATTAGCTCTATTTCTGGCCTCAATACATTGTTTCCTAGGTCGGAGGTCTGGGCTCACCCTCACTCCAAAATCTTTTTCACCTTCTGATCTTTTCAGCGATACATTGCGTATGGTGTATCTATTACCAGGGTTTTTTCTACCAACATTCATAACGCTGCACTTATCAATATTAAATTCCATCTGCCATCTGACTGCCCACTCGTTAAGTTTATCTAAGTCTACCTGCAATATGTTTACATCAGACTGTGATCCAATAATCCTACCTACCTTAGTATCATCAGCAAACTTGCTGATATCACTGCTAATCCCACTATCCAAGTCGTTGATGTAAATCAAAAATAGGTAATGGACCCAAAACAGACCCTTGTGAACTCCACTTGTCACCAGTCCCCATTCAGATTTAGAACCATTAATTGTAACCCTTTGTTGCCTATTACTTAGCCAAGCTCTGATCCAATGAAGAACCTTCCCATCTATTACATGAGCCTTAACCTTATTTAAGAGTCGCTCGTGTGGTACTTTGTCAAATGCCTTACTAAAGTCCAGATATATTATATCATAATCCTTATCATTATCTGCCGTCTCATAAACTTTCCTATAAAAACTCAATAAATTGGTGAGACATGACCTACCCTTGGTGAATCCATGTTGTGAATCATTGATCAAACTATGTTTATCAACATAGTTTGATAGCCTTGACTAGCCTTGTTTCCCTTCTTCTTGACACTTCTTAATCTACAAAACAACACCCGCAGGAGTCATCCCTTTTTCATGTCTTCAGGGCTACCCTGAAGCATTTTCTATTTGTTTCTCTCCTTTTCCGTGTGAAATGTTGAAGCCGACGTTTCAGGCACAACTAAGCGTGCGCACACAACCAGATAGGTGTCTCTCAGTACTAAACTTTGATGATCGTTTTCGAATATTATTGGAATTGAGAAATCGAATAAATTACGAGTTTGTCCATCTGGAGCACGACGAGAGCTTTCAAATGAGCTATAGAACGGCCCCAGGCGACCACCACAGCGTTCGTTAGAAGCACGGACAAATTTTCTCCAGGACACTTTCCTCTCTACTGAGTCATCTTGGGCAGGGGTTATCACTCCTGCCCGATAACCAGAATGATTGCGCTGCATTACGCGCCTGTCACCCTCAACATATGTAGCACCCCTGTAACACAGGAAACAGAGCCTCCTTAGCTCAGGGGCAGAGCACTGGTCTTGTAAACCAGGGGTCGTGAGTTCGATTCTCACAGGGGGCAAGAACACAAAGTTCAATTATTTTATATCATGCATTTACTGGTGCCACAGTTGTACTCTTGGCGTGGCAAAGCAGCGGCAGCTGTAACACGTGGGGGAAAATGCAATGGCTATGAGTGCGTGTGTGTACGCGCGCTGGCTTAGCCTTGTTGACGGGAAGACAGTGCGTGGCGCGGCCGAGGCAGGACGCACAGGTGTCCGGGAGGCAGGAACACCTGCGTGTGTGCCGCCCTCGCGTGTCATACTATTACCGCACTACTATTACCGCCCGCCCGCGACAGCAGAGTGCTATTGTTTGCAGTTGTGTTTGCTTGTTCGAATAAGTTAGAAATGTTGTTGATGAAGGAAGCAATTACTATACATCATAACAGACTAGCTTGATACTCCTATTCTAAAGTTATCTAAGACATAGGAAGGTGGAAATATAGAAACAGGAAAAGAGTTCCAGAGTTTACCAGTGAAAGGTAGACAATAAAGATACAGATTAACTCTTGCATTAGGAAGATGGACAGAATAGGGATGAGAATGAGTAGAAAGTCTTGTGCAGCGAGGCCGCGGGAGGGGGGGAGGCATGCAGTTAGTAAGCTCAAAAGAGCAGTGAGCATGAAAATAACGGTAGAAGATAGCAAGAAAAGCAATATTGTGGCGGTGATTTAAAGATTGAAAACAATCAGTCAGAGAAGAGGAGTTGATGAGACGAAAAGCTTTTGACTCAACCCTGTTTAGGAGAGCTGTATGAGTGGATCCCCCCCAAACATGTGAGACATACTCCATACATGGGCGGATAAGGCCCCTGTACAGAGCAAGCAACTGTCAGGGAGAGAAAAAAGGACACAGACGCCACAGGACATCTAACTTCTTAGAAGCTGTTTTAGCAAGAGAAGAGATGTAAGATTTCCAGTTCAGATTTTTAGTAAAGGATAGTCCTACGAATTTCATTGTAGAAGAGGGAGACAGTTGAGTGTCATTGAAGAAGAGGGGATAGTTGTCCGGAAAGCTATGTTGAGTAAAAAGGTAAAAATATTGGTTTTCGAGGCATTGAACAAAACAAAGTTTGCTTTACCCCAATCAGAAATCAATAAAAGATCAGAAGTTAGGCGCTCTGTCGCATCTCTCCGTGAATCACATAATTTCTATTGAGTTGGACGTCTAATAAACGACGTTGAAAAATACAGGGTAGAATCATCAGCGTAGGAGTGGATAGGGCTTTGAGTTAGACTTCGAAGATCATTAGTGAATAATAGAAAGAGAGTGGGTGATAGGACAGAACCCTGGGGAACACCACTATTGATAGATTTAGGAGAAGAACAATGTCCGTCTACAGTAGCTGCAATAGAACGGTTTGAAAGGAAACTTAAGATGAAGGTACAGAGAGAAGGATAGAAACCGAATGAGGGTAGTTTGAAAAAAAATATATTTGTGCCAGACTCTATCAAAAGCTTTTGATATGTCAAGGGCAACAGCAAAAGTTTCACCGAAATCCTTAAAAGAGGATGAACAAGATTTAATTAGAAAGCTAGAAGATCGCCAGTGGATCGCCCTTTGCGAAAACTGTACTGACGATCAGATAGAAGATTGTGAGCAGATAGATGCTTAAAATCTTCTTATTAAGTATAGATTCTAAAGCTTTTAAAAGACAGGAAGTCAAAGCTATAGGACGGTAGTTTGAAGGATTAGAACGGTCACCCTTCTTAGGAACAGGTTGGATGTGAGCAAACTTCCAGCAAGAAGGAAAGGTGGAAGTAGATAGACAAAGACGAAAAAGTTTGACCAGGCAGGGTGCAAGCATAGAAGCACAGTTTTTGAGAAAAATAGGAGGGATTCCGTCAGGACCGTAAGCTTCCGAGGATCTAGGCCAGAAAGGGCAAATAAAACACCATTGCGAAGGATCTTAATAACAAGCATAATATAGTCAGAGGGTGGAGGAGAAGGAGGACCAAGCCCTTCATCAACCAGTGGAATTATGAGCGAAGATTTGAGCAATGAATTTAGCTTTAGAAATAGATATGAGCCAGCTGTGGAGCCACCTGGGTGAAGCATAGGAGGGAAAGAAGCGATATTGTTAGAAATGTTTTGGGTAGGTGCTAGAAGTCCCGAGAAGAGTTGGAACAAGAGAGATGTATGGTGCATACAACTCTTATTTTTCGTTGAAACACCTTTTTATGGATGCTTCTATGTTAGGGAGGCAGGTGAAAGAAACTTGCTTTGAGACATAATGCACTGCACTGTATATATGTCGCCTCCGTGATGTAGTGGCTAGCGCGCCTAGCCACGAATCTGCGGGCCCTGGTCCGAAACCTCCGGCTAACACCCGGGGTCCCGGTACCCATTTCCTGCTGGGTGGACAGGGGCTTGGGTTTTAAGGAGACCGCCCATCTTTCTCTGCTCCGTCCGGGGATCGAACCCGGGACTTATCGGGTGTGAACCAAGCGTGCTAACCACTACACTACAGAGTACCGTACTACGTGTGTGTGGGGGGGGGGGGGTAAGTGAAGTGGATCTGTGGTGGTGACATAAATAAAACTTATCTATAAAATATTAAAGTTGATGCAAGAATGACCAAGTTCGTCACATTTAAGGGAAGCTACGACATAATAATAATGGATGATAATAATGATAATAATGGATGGATGAAATAGATGGATGGTGAAGATGAGGCCAGCAAGATGGAGACGCGAAGTTGTTGTCATCTTTGCATTATCCTTCCGAAATATTTGTCAGGAGTGGCCTTGAAGCCTTCTCGACACCCTTCATATATAACCTCTCTCTCTCTCTCTCTCTCTCTCTCTCTCTCTCTCTCTTCTCCTCTCTCTCTCTCTCTCTCTCTCTCTCTCTCTCTCTCTCTCTCTCTCTCTCTCTCTCTCTCTCTCTCTCTAGCAATATGTCTCCCCCACAAACATTTCATGGCCATCCTAACTGTCTTATTATCTTACCCTTGCTATCACCTGTCCCATTTTTCTCTCCCTTCTCTCATTATCCGTCTCTCTCTCTCTCTCTCTCTCTCTCTCTCTCTCTCTCTCTCTCTCTCTCTCTCCTCTCTCTCTCTCTTCTCTCTCTCTCTCTCTTTTGCCAATTTCTTTTCATTCGCTTCTGTAGTTTTTTTCTTTTCTCTTTGTCAATCTCTCTCTCTCTCTCTCTCTCTCTCTCTCTCTCTCTCTCTCTCTCTCTCTCTCTCTCTCTCTCTCTCTCTCTCTCTCTCTCTCTCTCTCAAAACACACTTACGCAAAGACCATTAAAACGGAGAGACCAAAACACAGTCATACGCAACTTAAGCATTACACAATCCAACCATTCATTAACACTTAAGGATTATTTTTGTCTTCATCTTATAACTTACTACTTCATCTTAGCGAGGGTTAGACATGGTAAGGAAAGAAAGAATGAACGGCAAAGATGAAGGACATGCTAAGCAGGCGGAGATGCAGGAGGCGCAGGAGTTATTATGGAAGTAGGAATTGGAGGGAGTATCGGACATGAGAGATGTTATAGGAGGCGTGAGGGAAGGAAAGGATTATATAGTCATTATTATTTACGTTGGTCAAAATGCACTACGGAGGCCTCACCCCCTCGTACCTGATTGGCTGACCACAACGTATCCGAGCTTGTGAAAAACCAAACTACAAAACAAACTACAGCCAAACTACAGTAGTATAGTTCATTTAGACTTCAACCATTAAATAACCCGGTCGTTTGTATTTATTGCAACTCATGCACATGCTCGGACACGTGTATAGCCAATCAGGTACAAAAGGGCGTGTCCTCCTTTGTGCATTTTGGCCAACTTTAATAAAATAGACAATAGGATGAGGCTGAGTGTGATGGTTCGTCTTGCCAACACACATCTCTCTCTCTCTCTCTCTCTCTCTCTCTCTGAAAACCCCTCTGTTTTTATGTTATTCTCTTACTGTCTTCTTTATAGGGACTGGCAACTAAGCGGGCTTTATGTTACCCATTTTTGTTGTGCCCTTGGCCAGTTCCTTGTGATGTAAAAAAAAAAAAAAAAAAAAAAAAAAAAAAAAAAAAAAAAAAAAAAAAAAAAAAAAAAAAAAAAAAAAAAAAAAAAAAAAAAAAAAAAATCCTGACCACCATCCCCCTTACTGCTAATTTTCTAGCTGATGGTCATTTCCTTTCATTATACAGTACTTTCATTAAATAATACTTCCTACTTCCATTCATACAGTGCTGAAACCTCAAAGAAGCA
>JACEEZ010023598.1:997809-1007809 GCA_016584305.1 Chionoecetes opilio
GATGGAAGGAAAAAGGGTAGAAAGGGGGGGATGGAAGGGGAAGGGGGGGAAGAGGGAGGGGAAAGGGAAAGGGAAAAGGGGAGTGGATGGGAAAGGGAAAGGGATTTGGAAGAGTGGATGGAAGGAAGGGATGGAAGGTGGAGGAAAGGAAGGGATGGGAAAAGTGGGTGGAAAATTTGGGAAAAGAAGAGGGATGGAAGGAAGGGGGGGAAGAGTGGATGGAAGGAAGGGAAGGGAAAGGGCGGGATGGGAAGGAAAGGGTGGAAGAATGGATGGGGAAAGGAAAAGGGGTGGGGAAGGGGTGGATGGAAGGGAAGGGGGGGAAGAAAGGGGGTGGAAGGAAGGGATGGAAGAGTGGATGGAAGGAAGGGGGTGGAAGAAGTGGTGGAAGGAAGGGGTGGGAAAAGGGATGGAAGGAAGGGATAGAAGAGTGGATGGAAGGAAGGGATGGAAGAGTGGATGGAAGGAAGGGATGGAAGAGTGGATGGAAGGAAGGGATGGAAGAGTGGATGGAAGGAAGGGATGGAAGAGTGGATGGAAGGAAGGGATAGAAGAGTGGATGGGAAGGGAGAAGAAAGATGACACGATCTTTTTTCTCCAATATAATTCCTTGAGAAGATAAAAAAATAGAGATTATGACCATTCTTGCATCCTAGAGAGAGAGAGAGAGAGAGAGAGAGAGAGAGAGAGAGAGAGAGAGAGAGAGAGAGAGAGAGAGAGAAGCCTTATCTAAGTTCCCTCATTTCTCTTAATTTCACGAAGTAGCAAGGAAGGAAGGGTACGTGATTTCTCTCTCCCTCCTTCTCTCTATCCCTCCCTCCCTCCCTCCCTCCCTCCTTCCCACTATCCTACCTACCCTGGTCTATCCTATCGCAGGGAACTAGCCCCCCAGATGCCTCTAAGCTCCCATTACTCTACATAGTAACGAGAGCATAAGAAGTAAGGCAGTCAATTGTCATCAGCGCGTGGAGACCTCTGGCGGCGTTAAGATGAAACACTGCTATTACTTGGAGCATGTCAAGTATAGAGAGTGGGTGCTTGATGTTAAGGGGAGACTAGCTTTAATACTTTCTCTCTCTCTCTCTCTCTCTCTCTCTCTCTCTCTCTCTCTCTCTCTCTCTCTCTCTCTCTCTCTCTCTCTCTCTCTCTCTCTCTCTGTGTGAGTGTGTGTGTGTGTGTGCGCGCGCTAGGATCGTTAAAATGTTGATAGTGAAAGATGGATATAGTAAACCGTAGACTTTAATGGAGAAAATAATAAGGGGAGTGAAGAGAAGACATTACATTTGACGGTACGACACTATATCTGCCTGTATGTCTGCCTGTCTCTATCTGTCTGTCTGTCTGTCTCTATCTGTAAGTCTGTCTGTCTGTAATAAACTCCGTGTGTTCACCTATCTGTCTGTCTGTCCTTCTGTCTATTTGTCCCTGTCTGTCTGTATGTATGTATGTCTGCCTTACCACCTTTTTGTTCTTTACGTTGGAGCCTATAGCGCCTGTAGGCTTAGGGAGAGTCGTGATGTCGGTCGATCTCGCCCGTTAGTGGCGCAGGCTGGATTTTTCTAGTAACACCTGTGGTCTTAGGTGAAGATCCCATTTTTCTGTAATGTTTGGATCCTCAGTCAGGCTCATGCTGCCACCTGGTGTTCCTCCGCCGCACTTGCAGTCGGAGAACAGGTATTGCTGCATGCGGGTTTCTTCAGCCACTCGACGATGGATTTGACAGTTGCTCCTTGGTGGGACTTGAACTCGGGACCTTCTGCTCCCCTACCAGGCTCTTGGAAAGAGTTGCCCCCGGCAGGAATCGAACTCGGGACATTGAGCTCACCACTCCAAGACGCTAACCACTCGGCCACCGCCTACCCCAAATAATCCGTCTCTGTCTATCTGAAACGTATCTGTCTGTGTCTGTCCCTCTGTCTGTCTGTCTTTCTTTATGTGCCTCTGTCTGTCTGTCTTTCTTTCTGTCCCTCTGTCTGCCTGTCTTTCTTTCTGTCCCTATGTCTGTCTTTCTGCCTATCATTCTGTCTGCCTGTCTTTTTATCTATCCCTCTGTCTATCTGTCTGTCTGTCCCTCTGTCTGTCTGTCCGCGGCTGCCAGGGGTGTCGGAGGGCGCGGGCAAGGGCAGGAAGGGGGAGGGGTCTGAGGCGGCAGCAGGTGGCGATGACGCGGCTGGGTGAGTAGGACATTACACAACCTTTTCAGGGCGTCCTAGCGGCTGTCAGAGCGCCTATAGACATACCCAAGAACGGTGGTGGGTGGTGGTGGTGGTGGTGGTGATGGTGGTGGTGGTGACATGGTGCCAAATCCTTAGTTGACATTTTTCTTCTTCCTCCTCCTCTTCCTCTTCCTCTTCCTCCTCCTCCTCCTCCTCCTCCTCCTCCTCCTCTTGCTCTCTCCTCCCCGACTGTTTTATGAACAATGATGTGGAAAGTGTCTCTCGTCGCAGCCAAAATTGAGGAGGAAGGAAGGAAGGAAGGAAGGAAGGAAGGAAGGAGAGAGAGAGAGAGAGAGAGAGAGAGAGAGAGAGAGAGAGAGAGAGAGAGAGAGAGAGAGAGAGAGAGAGAGAGAGAGTAAAAAGAAAGACAGTAAACAGGACGAGGCCGGTGAGGCGAGACCAACAAGGTGACACCATCTGCCGGAAGAGACCAGAACCCTCCACCTTCTCTTTCCTAACACACGATCCTGCCTCCATCTTGAACCTGCCTGTCTCGCCGTGACCATTCCTGTTTCCTTCCTTCTATCCTGTACACCCTATCTTCTTCCTATCATCCTGCACCTACTAGCCTCTTCCTACTCCTCTTCCTCCTCCTCCCTCCTCCTGCTCCGAGTCCCTGCCTCTCCTCCTGCTCCTCTCCTCCTTCCTGCCTCCTGCTGCCTCCTTCTCGCCTCCTTCCTCTCCTCCTCCTCCTCCTCCTTCGCTTCATCTTTCTCCTCCCTTCCTCCTCCTCCTCCTCTACCTTCCTCCTCCTCCTCCCGCTCCTTTCTCCTTCCTCCTCTCCTCCTCCTCCTCCTCCCTCCCCTCCTCGCTTCTCTCCTCCTCCTCCTCCTCCTCCTCCTCCTCGCATCCTCCCTCCTCCTGCTCCTCCTCCTCCTCCTCCTCATCTCTCTCTCTCCTGCTCTGCTTCTGCTTCCTCCTCCTTCCTCCTCCTCCTTCGCTTCATCTTTCCCTCCTCCTTCCTCCTCCTTCCTCCTTCTCCTCCTCTCCTCCTCCTTTCCTTCTCTCTCCTTGTTTCATCTTCCCTCCTCCTCTTCGCTCATCTTTCCCCTCCTCTCCTCCTCCTCCCTCCTCCTCCTCCTCCTCCTCCTCCTCTCCTCCTCCTCCTCTCCTCCTACCTTCTTTCATTCCTTCTCCTCTTCATCCCTTTCTTCTCTTTAACCTCCAAGAAACACATGAGGAGAATTATCAGAGACGCAAAACCTGAGAAAAAGTTATGGATCTTGGAGCGGAATGTGGCGTGAGAAGGAATGTGGGCGACGGTATGGCTGGGAGGGAGGGTAAGGAAGGGCAGAGCTGGGCACTAAATACATTGAATGTATTTAAATACTAAATACTAAATACATTTTACGAATGTATTTAAATACTAAATACTAAATACATCAATTGTATTTAAATACATTTGTAAATACATTTTAAATACACACAAATTTTAACATGTCCGAAAAAAAATAATTTCCTTAGGATTTAATAATAAAACATAAGCACATAAAAAAATAAGGAAGCTACAAGAGGCCGCGAGGCCTAAACGTGGTAGTTCCTGTCACCTAACACTACCTACATCCACCTTCCATCCCCATCCATGAACCTATCCAGCCCCTCTTTAAATCTACCTAATGACTCCGCACTAACTACCTGTCTACTGAGACCATTCCATTCATTCACCACCCTATTTGTGAACCAGTTTTTCCCTATTTCCTTTCTAAATCTACGCCCTTCTAGCTTGAATCCATTACTTCTTGTTCTACCCTGGTTACTAGCCGTAAGAACTTTTCCTACCTCTCCTTTATTAAATCCCTTTATCCACTTAAAAACTTCTATCAGATCGCCCCTTACTCTGCATCTCGAGTGAGTGTAATTTTAATAACTTCAATCTATTCTCATAACTAAAGTTACGCATCCCTTGTATCATTTTGGTCATCCTTCTCTGCACTGTTTCTAATAAGGCTATATCCATCCTGTAATATGGAGACCAAAACTGAACCGCATAGTCTAGGTGAGGCCTGACTAGAGCCAGATAAAGCTTTAGAATAACTTCCACACTTCTACTTTTAACACTTCTGGTAATGAATCCTAATACTCTATTAGCTCTATTTCTGGCCTCAATACATTGTTGCCTAGGTCAGAGGTCTGGGCTCGCCCTCACTCCAAGATCTTTTTCACCTTCTGATCTTTTCAGCGATACATTGCGTATGGTGTATCTATTACCAGGGTTTTTTCTACCAACATTCATAGAAAAAACCCTGGTAATAGATACACCATACGCAATGTATCCTTAGATTTTGCAATGATTCGCAATGATTTCCTTAGATTTTGGGTTTCCTTAGAAATTTCCTTCTCGGGCCTAAATTTCCTTGAAATCAGGACATTTCCTTGCCAGCGGAAACACTGGTTCACTGTAACATCAGGGTTGCCAGATATTTGGGCGGGTTTATGGCCTAATTAACTGATAAAAAAGTATTTAAATGTTTATATTAAATTTATTTAAATACAATGTATTTAAATACTCATAAAAGTATTTAAATACTGTATTTAAATACATGACAACCAATGTATTTATAAATACATTTCTAAATACACAAATGTATTTAAATACGTATTTAAATACATTTGTATTTAAATACTGCCCAGCTCTGAGGAAGGGCGATGGAAGGGATAGGGTGTTAGAAGAGGACGGTGAAGGGATGGTAAAGGAAGGGATAGGGTGTTAGAAGAGGACGGTGAAGGGATGGTAAAGGAAGGGATAGGGTGTTAGAAGAGGACGGTGAGGGGATGGTAAAGGAAGGGATAGGTGTTAGAGAGGACGGTGAGGATGGTAAGGAAGGGATAGGGTGTTAGAAGAGGACGGTGAGGGATGTAAAGGAAGGGATAGGGTGTTAGAAGAGGACGTGAGGGATGGTAAAGGAAGGATAGGGTGTTAGAAGAGGACGGTGAGGGGATGGTAAAGGAAGGGATAGGGTGTTAGAAGAGACGGTGAGGGATGGTAAAGAAGGGATAGGGTGTTAGAAGAGGACGGTGAGGGGATGGTAAAGGAAGGGATAGGGTGTTAGAAGAGGACGGTGAGGGATGGTAAAGGAAGGATAGGGTGTTAGAAGAGGACGGTGAAGGATGGTAAAGAAGGGATAGGGTGTTAGAAGGGACGGTGAGGGGATGGTAAAGGAAGGGATAGGTGTTAGAAGAGGACGGTGAGGGATGGTAAAGGAAGGGATAGGGTGTTAGAAGAGGACGGTGAGGGGATGGTAAAGGAAGGGATAGGGTGTTAGAAGAGGACGGTGAGGGGATGGTAAAGGAAGGGATAGGGTGTTAGAAGAGGACGGTGAGGGGATGGTAAAGGAAGGGATAGGGTGTTAGAAGAGGACGGTGAAGGGATGGTAAAGGAAGGGATAGGGTGTTAGAAGAGACGGTGAGGGGATGGTAAGGAAGGGATAGGGTGTTAGAAGAGGACGGTGAGGGATGGTAAAGGAAGGGATAGGGTGTTAGAAGAGGACGGTGAGGGATGGTAAAGGAAGGGATAGGGTGTTAGAAGAGGACGGTGAGGGGATGGTAAAGGAGGGATAGGGTGTTAGAAGAGGACGGTGAGGGATGGTAAGGAGGGATAGGTGTTAGAAGAGGACGGTGAAGGGATGTAAAGGAAGGGATAGGGTGTTAGAAGAGGACGGTGAGGGGATGGTAAAGGAAGGGATAGGGTGTTAGAAGAGGACGGTGAGGGGATGGTAAAGGAAGGGATAGGGTGTTAGAAGAGGACGGTGAGGGGATGGTAAAGGAAGGGATAGGGTGTTATAATAGGGCTGTGAGGGGATAGGTAAGGGGTTTGTGAGGTGCGGGGATGAATCAGTGGATGGAAGGAGAAGCGAGGAACCCAGTCAAAGGATGAGTTGATTCTTGTTATTGTTTGTTAATGGGCAAGAAAGCACGTACACATGCCCTTACTTGTCTCAGCGTTAACCATAACAGCTGGCCACGTGCAAGACAGTACCTATGTTTCTGTTATATAATAAATACTACGAGGTAATAGAAGCTGAAGTGTAACCTATTGTGATTTCTTATAACTTCAAGAATCATGAGTAGGTGAGACGCGTGGAGGATCTAAGAGTGTTTACAGGCCTATGTGTTTTCTTCTTCTCTTCCTTGTCCTCCTTCTGCTCCACTATTCCCCTCTACATCTCTTTCTCCGTTTTCTTATTTTCACTAGCGCCTCTTCCTCCTCCTCCTTCACTATTCCCCTCAATATCTCTTTCTCCGTTTTCTTATCTTCACTAGCGCCTTCCTCCTCGTCCTCTTTCCCTTCTTCTATGTATTGTGGGGGTCCATACCTGTAGCCTCTCTTTCTGTACAGGCAACATGAAAACCTACTCTCCGTAACCCATTGTCATTTCTACTAACTTCAAGAACCATTAGTAGGTGAGACGCGTGGAGGATCTAAGCGTGTTTACATTCCTTTGTGTGGGTATCCTGTAGCCACTTTTTCTTCAGCCTCTACAGAAACTACCACGTGTAGGTCCCACGGCCTCTTGTAGCTTCCTTATGTTCTTCAATGTTCTTATGTTCTTTACAGGCAACATGAAGACCTACTGGCTGCTGGACTGCGATAATCGGCCGTCAGTCAAAGGCAAGACGCTCGAAACTATCGGGGACGATCGGCGGGGGTCCACGGCCTCCAGCACCTACTTCCCCATCACCTTCCAGGACGTGAAGAAGAGTTCCCTCACCACCGCGGCGTCCCTCACCCCCACCACCTCCCTCACCACCACCACCGCATCCTCAAACTCCAGACACAGCCTTCTCACCACGTCAACCACCGCCGCCTCCTCCAGCAATAACCACAACCACCAGTCTCACCCGCACATCGAAGTGGCCTGCGCCCCCATAGACAAGCCCAGAGGTAAGTTAAGAACCCATTAATTAGGCCTCCCCACTGCTGCCTCTACTTGTGTGGTGGTGTGGGGGTTGTGTGTGGTGTGTGTGGTGTGTGTGTTGTTGTGGTGTGGTAGGTGTGTGTAGTGTGTGTGTGTGTGTGTGTGTGTGGTGTGTGTGTGTGTGTGTGTGTGTGTGTGTGGTGGTGTGTGTGTGGTGTTAGGTGTGTGTGTGTGTGTGTGTGGTGTGTGTGGTGGTTGTGTGGTGTGTGTGTGTGTGTGGTGTGTATGGTAGTGTAGGTAGTGTGTGTGTGTGTGTGTGTGTGTTGGTGTTGTGTGTGTATGCAGTGGTTAGGTTGTGTGTGTATGGTGTGTGTTTGGTGTGGTGTTGTATGCGTGGGTAAGTGGTGTGTGGTGGGTATGCAGTGTGTGGTGTGTGTGTGTGTGTGGGTGGTGTGGTGTGTGTGTGTGTGTATGCAGTGGTGTGTGTGTGTGTGTGTGTGTGTGTGTAGCCACTGTCCACACTTATCTAGGAAAGAGAGAAATGGCTCAGTAGCTCTCCCACCACCACCACTATACCTTTACCTCCCTCATGTCGTCTCCCTCCCGTGTGTCCACCTTTCTGTCCCTCTACAATGGGTCTTGTCATCCCTTGAAAGAGAGAGAGACAGAGAGAGAGACAGAGAGAGAGAGAGAGAGAGAGAGAGAGAGAGAGAGAGAGAGAGAGAGAGAGAGAGAGAGAGAGAGAGAGAGAGAGAGAGAGAGAGAGAGAGAGAGAGAGAGAGAGAGAGAGAGAGAGAGAGAGAGAGAGACAGAGACAGAGACAGAGACAGAGACAGACAGAGAGACAGAGAGACAGAGAGAGACAGAGACAGAGACAGAGACAGAGACAGAGACAGAGACAGAGCTTGATTCACGTGGCTACAATGAGGGTTACAAACGTTCATGATTCAAGCTAGTCCTCAGGTACTCACTAGATACGTTAACATGGGGATACTACTCATCTTTACAGTAATTTTCTCCATCACGCTGTGGATGCTACTTTTACCCATGACTTAGATCTCATTCATAAGGAGGAGCATCATGTCTCTTAACGTCTACATATGCCAAGTTAACGTTATAAAAAGTACATTATTGTTTTATATTTACGGAGTGACTCGGCGCGGACTTTTGGGATAAGAGGAGAGGAATGAGGAGGAGAAAGGCTCAACTGTTTTTATTTTCACTCCTAATACGCTGTCTCCATTACCACACATACTGCTGAGTAAACATATACATAAACAGCCTTACATAAAACAAAAATGTTCCTCCTGTCAGGTCTACCGTCCCCTTGTCTCAATATCTCCGTCCAACACAATGCAGTGTGTGTGTGTGTGTGTGTGTGTGTGTGTGTGTGTGTGTGTGTGTGTGTGTGTGTGTGTGTGTGTGTGTGTGTGTGTGTGTGTGTGTGTGTGTGTGTGTGTGTGTGTGTGTGTGTGTGTGTGTGTATTCATCTAGTTGTATTTTACAGGGCCAGAGCAACGCTCGTGTGGCCCCGTCTCCATATCAACATTTTTATCATTCATCCTTAGTGCTTAGTTTTGGCCAAAGTCACCACCCCGGAGAGCAGGTCACAAACCCCGGCTAACACCCGGTACCCATTCACTGTTGGGTGGACAGGGGCTTGGGTTTTAAGGAAACAGCCCATATGTTTCCGCTCCGCCCGGGGATCGAACCCGGGACTTCTCGGTTGTAAACCGAGCGTGCTTCCCCTACACTACGGAGTACCCAAGTGTGCGGTGTGTGTGTGTGTGTGTCTCTGTGTGTGTGTGTGTGTGTGTGTGTGTGTGTGTGTGTGTGTGTGTGTGTGTGTGTGTGTGTGTGTGTGTGTGTGTGTGTGTGTGTGTGTGTGTGTGTGTGTGTGTGTGTGTGTGTGTGTGTGTGTGTGTGCAGTGTATGTATGTGTATGTATGTGTGTGTGTGTCGGCCTTAGCATCGTTCTGTGGTGTCTTTGCAGAGCCCGTGATACCCATTCCTGAGCCCCGAGAGTAACCGTAAGGCAGGTAAGGGGATCAGCTTAACTTAATAGCACAGCACCTGGCCGAGGCGGGGAGGCGGAGGCAGGGGGCGGGAGGGGCGCGTCGAGCCTCCCAGCCCTGACTCTCAATCTCTCTCTGGATTACTGTAGTGCATTCTTAAACTGATCCTCACCTGCCTATAGCATCTCACCTGGCCATGCTAGTGTCAGGTGCTCCGCGGGGGGGTGGGGTTGACGGAGGGAAAGACGGGTTGATTAGAGGGAGGGGATGGGTAGAGGGATAGGAAAAGGTTGTTAGGTTTAATGGGTGGAAGGGAAAGGAGGTGTAGGAGGAAATAAAGTGGAAGAGGAGTATCAAGGAATTGGTTGGGTTGATTAGAAGGAAGGGATGGATAGAGAGATAGGAAAAAGGTTGATGGTTGTTTATGGTTGAGGGGAAGGTGTAGGAGGGAGGGATGGGTAGAGGGACGATAGGAAAAATTTGATGGGATTATGGAGGAGGAGGATAGTGAACAGGAAGGATGGAGGGCGAAGGAAATTATGTGGTATGGTGACGAGGAAGATAGGTTGAAGGAAAGGAGGTAGAGGCGATAGGAAAAATTTGATGGTGGTTTATGGTTGACGGAAGGAAGGATAGGTTGACACAGGAAGGGATGGATAGAGGGACGATAGGAAAAATTTGATGGTGGTTTATGGTTGACGGAAGGAAGGATAGGTTGATACAGGAAGGGATGGATAGAGGGGCGATAGGAAAAATTTGATGGTGGTTTATGGTTGAGGGAATGGAGGTGTAGGATGGAAAAGGTCGAAAGGACGTATTAAAAAATAAATAAGGGTGTAATTACCGCGGAGGATCTGATACGAAAGAAAGTTATATATTTTCCACTTACTGAAGACTGGGTACTCACGTTGTA
>JACEEZ010023598.1:1015309-1017809 GCA_016584305.1 Chionoecetes opilio
TGTTACCCGTGTTTCTGCATTCAGGGATGAAATACTATCGTTAGCTTGATCAGTTAGGTTAGATTAGGTGCCATTGTCCAGGTTAGGTTAAAATTTCCACGTCGACGAGAGTTCTAGTTTGTTGTTTCGGCGAGAATTCCCATCGGCGACAGTTCCATAAACCTCCATGAGTACGCCTCTCATTTGCCTACACTCCTACAGTATACTAAGCAGAATGAATCCAGAAACTATTCATATCATCAAACTCTCTTCATGAACTACTTTTAATCTCTCATAGTCCACCAGTGTTGCATTTCTTACTTTCATTGTTGTCATGGTTACTGCTGCTCTGATAGTATTACAATGTCTCCCTCCTTACACCTCCAATGCAAAGGACTATTTTCTGCCATCTGTCATTCTTCAAGTTTTCTGAATACTTTTTAGGAACGGCCATCAGCAAGCTTCATTCTTGTGCACAAAGTTTGGCATTAGTCCTTGGCCAGTTTCAGTTCATGTTCAAATGTAGGTTCATGTTTCTTGCCCCATGACTTAGTTAACGCCGCCCTCTCCTTCCCCTCCCTTCTGCCTCAACGCCTTGCCCGCCATCACCTCCTCCACCTGCCAGCAACAATCTTTATCCTGGATTCACGTCGAGCAGATTAAACGAGACATTGTATTATTATTGGTTGAAGTCAGTTACCTTGTATGAAATCATTTTCGAAAAGTACATTACAATCCGCAGCAGATATCATATTGAGTTCATAAACACAAGGGAAAAACACCAACAAGCAGTGACCAATATCATTGTATTGTGAATACCACTTTGGATTGACCACTCAAGCTTGGTGACTTAGAGTTTGCAGAACACGAGGGACAGACTGATGGAGTGTGAGGGTGTCAAAGAAAATAGTTGTGACCACGGAAAGAGTAATCGTAGTGGCTAATTCAGGTCGGTCACGAACAAGGTAACGCCTCATGACAGGCAGCTGATTGAACAGCTGCGGGTAGTCGCTGAGTGGGACAGGTGGCGAGGGCCGCGCCGTGCCGGGGGCTGCGTGGTGGCCTGGCACGCCGTGACCCGGATCAGGTCACGGATCAGGTTCTGTTGCAACACAGCTCAGGTATGCTTTCCGTTTATCCAGTAGTCTTAATTTTATGGAGTTGTCTTAGGAACGCTGGGTTCTTTACTGAATGGTGTTGTATCTGATGTTAGGTCGTACGCGTATGCCAAGACTCCAGCACTCCAGCACCGCCTAGCATATTGCGGACCCTCACCTGGGTGTCACTGCAAAGACAACTCACAACAGTTTCACGAGAGCGTCATCCACTGGCAATCATAGAAGCAATGTAGATCATTCATATGAAACTCCTAAGTTTTGAGGTGAGGCTTTGTTTCTTGCCCATAACACAGTCTTGTAAGAATCATGATTCATGGCATCGCCGTGTACAGGACATGTACACTGTGTACAGTTTGCATGATACTATTAGATAAGATGTGGATCCTCATCAGCCTTACGACAGGCCACCAGGAGGCAGAGCGCCAGGGGACGGGTGGCGCCAGGGGACGGGTGGCGCCAGGGGACGGGTGGCGCCAGGGGACAGGTGGCGCCAGGGGACGGGTGGCGCCAGGGGACGGGTGGCGCCATCCACTGTAATCATACACTCAAATTTATCCCCTGTATGCATTGATGTTTTTGTACTTGTGATTTCCAACTTAATAATGATGTTTTACATTTTTGAATAGCATTGTTTCATCTTGATTTATCTATGACAGAAATACGATGTTTCCACGCAATAAATTATCACAATCTTATCAATCAAAAATTATCATAATTGCCTTCCAAACCTCCTTCATGCTTTCATATTCTAAGTGTTTTTTTGGCGTCGATAGATATGTACCACGTTGTTGTATAAACATACATGGCCAACGAATATATATTTTATAGTCGTGCAATACATAAAGCCCCACTGTACCAAAGCTGTTGTGATAGATATAGAAACAAATAAAGTCTTATGTTACAGATGTGTTTTATTACAGAACGTCTTAACGATTGCAATAGTGTCACAAGGGTGGCTGAACGACCTCAACTTGAAACACACGTAATATATTGACAAGTGATATCTATTGTGACCTATTAGTAACCTATGTTGAGGAGAGAGAGAGAGAGAGAGAGAGAGAGAGAGAGAGAGAGAGAGAGAGAGAGAGAGAGAGAGAGAGAGAGAGAGAGAGAGAGAGAGAGAGAGAGAGAGAGAGAGAGAGAGAGAGGAGAGAGAAGAGAGGAGAAGAGAGAGGAGAGAGAGAGAGGAGAGGAGAGAGAGAGAGAGAGAGAGAGAGAGAGAGAGAGAGAGAGGGGGGGGGGGGCAGAGGTTGGAGATTGAGTAGAAGAGGACAGAAGGATGATGCATACAAGTGGATGGAAGAAGGTAGGGGTGGGTGGCGGCGTTGTACGATAAGTAGGTTTAGGCAATGCTGAAGGAAAACAATGAAAGAAAAACGGCGAGTCAAGAACAACTGGACGGG
>JACEEZ010023598.1:1020309-1032809 GCA_016584305.1 Chionoecetes opilio
TACGTAACATCACTAAAACCTTAGCTATAAATGCTGCATAAATACTGACATATTGACTTCGAATGTTCATCAATGTCATTTGAGTGGGTCTTTTTTCTCTATACTAAATTACACACAAAAAATGCTTCATTTAAACTATACTAATTATGTTCACGACAGCAGTATGTGAATTACGAAATGTTTAAAAGGATTTTATATATCTTACTTCCAAATATGAAGAGAAATGGGATTGAATATATATATCTAAAGTATGGTATACGTGTTTGTTTCAGGAAGAAAGAATAAACCGAGAGATTGTTAAAATGCAAGCATTAAATGTCTTTTAAATAAGATTCTCTTTACAAAAATCTGTTTACCTACAGTTTAATAAGAATGATAAAGCATAGCACCAATAAATCCACAATAATCATAATTATACATAAATATAAAGATTTACCAGGTTTGACGATTTCTCTTTCCTGAATAATTTAGTTTAACAGTAAAGTGGTGGTGACAGAAGGTCGCCCTCACACTGCCATCCCTTTTGACATCCACTCGCGCGGTTCCTTTTAATTCGCTTTATTCACAATATAATTTCAAATAAATGCAAAATTTGTCAACTTGAGATGTTCCGCCTGGTGGTGGTGTGGTGATGGGGTGGCGATCCTCTCGTTGCTGGTGGGCTTGTTGCTGAAGGCAGACGAGCTGCGTCGGGGGGATGAGGGCCTGCGGACGCAGCCCCACACCACCCTGCTGGGGAAGGTGCGGGGGCACCTGTGCCGCCTCGTGGCTGGCCTCCCCAAGGGCCCCTTGCGGAGTGCGGCTTCCCCTGGGTGACAGTGGGAGGGAGGTGCGTCCCTGATGGTGGGCAGCAAGGAACGTCTGGCCTGCCTGGAGAGGCAGATCCAGAAGGCCGAGCAGGACACAAGACGTTTGTGTTCTGCTTCGTGTGTGCCGTGTGGTGGTGGTGGAGGTTGTGTTTGTAGTCCTGGTGGCGGGGCGCTCCTGGGCAGGCAGCCCCTGGCGCGCCACCACGAGAAAGAAAGCAAGGCAGGGCAGGACGAGCCCTCCTGCAGGAAACAGCAGCCGAGGTCAAACACAACTGAGGTGGAGGACGTGCTGGAGGAGGTTTGGAGAGTGTGTCATTTCCTCAGGGGAGGCAGGAGGCGCTCATCCTCGGGACGAGGACGCCAAAGGCTGCACATCAAGGCGCAAGAACAACGTGCTGGAGTGCCACGTCGCCCTCAAGGGAACTTGCTGGCGGAGTGCGAAACACGCGAGGCGCTGACACTCAACAGGGTTCGCATCCCAGTGGAGTTGCCCGCCAGACTTTCAAAGCTGATGATAGAAGCACAACGATACCAAAGCTTCAACTAACCCAGAAAAGGTGTCACCATGCCAGACTGGGAGTGGCCCGCGCGCCAGGCACAGGCGCAGGCAGTCAACGCCACCCCGCTAAGAAGACTGCTGCCCCCCCACGCCTTGGCAAAAACCAGGAAGTGAGAGGCGTTCGGCCAAATCCTCCGACCCAGAGGCACGTCGGTGGCCCTTCGTCAGGGCTCGCGCCGCCTTATGAACGGCCGTGCACACGCGTGGAAATATGCCTCCCAAGACAAAACTGGAGAAACTTAAGAAGCGCGGGGTTCCCGGTAACATCCTCCCGACCCCAGAGGCACGTCGGGTGGCTTTCGTCAGGGCTCGCGCCGCCCTCGATGAACGGGCGCACGGGTGGAAATATGCCTCCAAGACAAAACTGGAGAAATCTACAAAGCGCGGGGTTCCCGGTACATCCTCCCGACGCCAGAGGCACGCCGAGTGGCTCCGTCAGGGCTCGCGCCGCCCTAAATGAACGGTCGCACGCGGCAGAAGTGTGCTTGAAGACAAAACTGAAGGAAAGTAAACACGGGGTGATCAGTCCCATCTTTCCGACGCCAGAGGCACGCCGAGTGGCCTCCGTCAGGGCTCGCGCCGCCCTGAATGAACGGTCGCACGCGCAGAAGTGTGCCTTGAAGACAAAACTGAAGGAAAGTAAACACGGGGTGTTCAGTCCCATCTTTCCGACGCCAGAGGCACGTCGAGTGGCCTCCGTCAGGGCTCGCGCCGCCCTTGATGAACGGTCGCACGCGGGGAAGTGTGCCCCTAAGACTTCATGGAAGAAAAGTGTCGGAAATGAGGGCGCTCAGACCGACACTCAGGCTGCGAACATGACTGTGCCTGCGAACCGAGTGGCCTCGGTGAGGAGTGACGCCGCCAAAAGGGAAAGAGCGCACGCGCGTGAGTGTGCCTCTCAGACACAGGCAAAAAGTGTCGCAAAGGTTGCTCAATCTTTGAACACGTCTGTGCCTGCGAGCCGAGTGGCCTTCGCGAGAAAAGACGCCGCCATAAGGGAACGAGCGCACGCACGTAAGATTACGTCCCAGACGACATGCGCGAATGGTATCGTAAATGTTAAGGAGTAAAATGTGACACCTGCATCACTGTCTGGTTGCCAGCAACGAGTGGCCGCGGCCAGGCAACAGGCGGCAGCCAGGGAGCGCCACCTTGCTGGGAGGAACGCTGGCCGCCGACGCCTCGTTAACACCGTGAGGCCCAAGGTCTTCGGTCACACAATCTCGACCCCAGAGGCGCGGCGCGTGGCCTCCGTGAGGAGTGAAGCTGCCACCACGGAAAGAGCGCATGCGCACACGTGCGCCAGTCAGTGAGCGACAGCAAGAATCCCCCCGCGAAGGAAGGTACAATTGCCAACCACGCCACCATAACTAAGTGTTCAGCGTGAAGGGTGAAGGTGAACACTGCATCCTCCTGGTTGCCTGCATGAAATGTACATATCTCGACGATGAACTTTGGCGGCACCACCGCGTGCATCTACGTAGCTTACAGGACCGCCGTGAGCGTCCAGCAGCCCCGCAGGAGAGAATTGACTCACTGCTGGTCTATAAGACCACCGCCAAAAAATTGCTGATTTCTTAAACCATTTTTAAAGTACATGGATAAAAAAAAACTAGGTACATTTTTTATGATTCAACTTGATTTCTTCTATTTTTGTACTATATATTTTTCAATTTTAAGTGATAGCATATTTTTGTAACAAATTTATTACATGAACATAATACATTCATTTAATTGTTCATTTGATCATCAAACTTTGGGTACTTTTATTAATTTTGTACTTGGAGTAAAAATTTGTCATTGTAACAATATTTTAACTTAAGTAACAAAGCTTGGTACTTTTTACACCACTGCCTGTATAACCTAACTACTCTATTCACCGGGGAATCAAGGGATATATATATATATACCTATATATATATACCTATATATATATATATATATATATATAATATATATATATATATAATATATATATATTATATATATATATATATATACCTATATATAAGGCACTTATTTGAACACACCTTCCTGTCCTAGCTTTCTCCATGTACCCATTTCCCGACCAACTCCCTGATGCATTTCAAGAATCTAACTTTAAAAATCTATTTCTCGTCAATGTACGTATATAATACTGTAGATGCCAGTGGGTTGTTTTTGGCATACCCTTAAACCCTAGTAATGCCCAGGGGCGTAGTTAGGCCTGGGTATTGGGGGCTGTAGCCCCGAATGTTTTATGAATAGCCCCTTATCTCAAATACCTTTTTTTTTTTCTTCTTTTTTTTTCTCACAAAAATAAAGTAAGCTCTGACTGGGGCCAACATAACATTTTAGTGAAAAACAAGATATTTGGTTAGATGTTACTTAGCGTATATGCTGATAACATCCTTTTTATGAGCAGGACATGAGAGAGGTGGAGAGAACAGGAGAGAACAGAGGAGATGAGGAGTGCATGACAGAGGAGACACCAAAAGACCTTTTGGAGAAGTCTTTTTTTTCGAAGTGCATTTTTTTCGAAGTGCATTTTTTCGAAGTGCATTTGTTTGGTACATTTTTTTTTAAGTGCATTTTTTTCGAAGTGCATTTTTTTCGAAGTGCATTTGTTTGGTACATTTTTTTTTAAGTGCATTTTTTTCGAAGTGCATTTTTTTCGAAGTGCATTTTTTTCGAAGTGCATTTTTTTCGAAGTGCATTTTTTTCGAAGTGCATTTTTTTCGAAGTGCATTTTTTTCGAAGAGCATTTTTTTCGAAGTGCATTTTTTACGAAGTGCATTTTTTTCGAAGTGCATTTTTTTCGAAGTGCATTTTTTTCGAAGTGCATTTTTTTCGAAGTGCATTTTTTTCGAAGTGCATTTCTTCAGAAGTGCATTTTTTCGAAGTGCATTTTTTCGAAGTGCATTTTTTTTAAGTGCATTTGTTCGAAGTGCATTTTTTTCGAAGTGCATTTTTTTCGAAGTGCATTTTTTTTGGAAGTGCATTTTTTCGAAATGCATTTTTTTCGAAGTGCATTTTTTTCGAAGTGCATTTTTTTCGAAGTGCATTTTTCGAAGTGCATTTTTACGAAGTGCATTTTTTTCGAAGTGCATTTTTCGAAGTGCATTTTTTCGAAGTGCATTTTTTTTCGAAAGCATTTTTTCGAAGTGCATTTTTCGAAGTGCATTTTTTCGAAAGTGCATTTTTCGAAATGCATTTTACAAAGCATTTTTTTCAAGGGCTTTTTATCCTATGTGAATTTTATCGAAGTGCATTTTTTTAGTGCATTTTATTCGAAGTGCATTGTTGTGTGTCCTTGGCCAGTCCTTTGTGATGTAAACAAAAATAAGTAGTTAAAAGACCGAGGTTGGTCAGATTTCAGTACTGAACAAGGCATTGGGAATATACAATCTATATGACATCTTCATCACGCCAAAGCTCTTTTTCTTAGGGTTTTACTCCTATTGATGAAAATATAAATAATAGCGAGGTTGAACCCCAACTCCGATTGTCTTAATTTTATTTTAATTTCATGTTTCGAAAGTTTTCCTAAGCAAATTACCGTAGCCTTTTAGTAGAGCACAGTGTCTCACATCTTATATTCATTATACTCATAAATAAATTTTTAATTATCCTGTAAAAATTTTAAGATCTCTTGGCTGGGCTAAGCCCCCAATGTTTCTAGATCCTAAATACGCCCCTGTCTGGGCTACTTAAGGGCATAGTATCTGGCGTGGGAGAGGGGAGATAAGTTTGGCGGAGCAGGTGTCACCGTGTCAGGGTCACCACATTGAAGCCAAACTCTCTGGCCAGTCCCTTGTCAGCGTCACCAATGGAGGTGGGAGACACGCCGCGCCGCGCTCCACCCAGTGGGAGGCGCGGGGTGGACTCGGTATAGTGAATAGAATACAGCTAGAATTAATTAGAAACCGTAGGATCAAGGGTGGGGGTTAATTAATAATATACGAGAAAGATGTAGGCTAAGAGTATCAAGGATATTGTCTTGGTGATAATTTGGCTGTGACACCCCCTGTGACACCCCCTCAAGCCCCTCACCCCTCAAGCCGACGCCAACTCGTAAGAGCTTTTATACTGACCACTCGGCCGGTCATGCTACCTGTTTTCTTATTTTTTCTGGCCTTTCATTACATGTCTCTATCAAATAAATGGGGTTAAAATAGTCTTTTGGTGTATCATGAAGCCCCCCCAACTAACCTAAGCCTTATTAAGTGACTGTTGAATGACTATGAGGTATTTTGGTACTTTAAACCAGTAATTGAGTAAGAGGTTAATAGTGTTCTATGCCTATGTACGAGTATGTTGACGTGTTAAGAATGATGGTCGCATTAAAAATCGTCGGAAATGCTATATTTTGCAGTTATCCCCTACTTATTCCCGCTTTAGGTTAGGCTACACAACCAATGTCCAGGTTAGGTTAGGGAACTAGCGGGGGTCTGGGGGGACGTAACCCCCTCAGTTATGTCAGGTTACGTAACCAATGTCCTTGTATTGTATTAAACTGCAGTTTTACCGTTGTAAAGATATAATTATGGAATTTCCCAAATATTGGTAGGTAGTTCCCGTAGACTTTATATTTGTTGCATTTTCGGCCTTATGTCATCCCATAGTGTTCACCGGATATATCTTACGTCATCCACATCATCTACTACCCGCACAAAACTCGTTTCCACTTTTCCCGCCCAAATCCTGCATTCCCAACGGCTCCCCAGGTTTGCTGTGGAGGGGGGGGGGGGGGGGGGGGGGGGACTGCCAAATGAGTCATTTCCGACGATTTTTAATGTGACCATCATTCTTAACACATTAAGATACATAGAAAAAGAGCCCTTTTAACCTCTTACTCAATTACTGGTTGAAAGTACCAATTTACAGACTGATACTTATAGGGCTTATGGTAAGTAGATCATAGATAAAGAGGGGAGGGGTTAATTACAGCATGACATGATGACACCAAATACCACACATTGACACAAGCAACACATTTGTTTTCTGTCTTATTTTCTAAACAATTCAGCAGGAAACCCACCACAATACGACTGACCG
Organism: Chionoecetes opilio; assembly: GCA_016584305.1. Classification (NCBI taxonomy): domain Eukaryota; kingdom Metazoa; phylum Arthropoda; class Malacostraca; order Decapoda; family Majidae; genus Chionoecetes; species Chionoecetes opilio. The sequence goes on from JACEEZ010023598.1 coordinate 1,026,715, forward strand.
AGCCAGCGCTGTTTACATCACCCGCCGCGTGACGCCACATGTTCCAATGAGGAAAAATAAAGAGTTTCGCGAGTCTACTGGTTACAATCTATTTACTATGACTAACCTTATGTACAGGTGAGGTTGGGGATCGCCTTGTGCTTCCCGTTCTTGCAGAGTATCACAGTCACAGCTTCTAATCAACGACAAACTTAACCAAACAACAGTCACCCGGCAGCTTGTCTTAACGCGAGCTTCATCACACGAACAACAACAACAACAACGTGATCGTGTCGTTACCTCCCGCCCACAACACAACACAAGCCGCGGTACCCTCAACACAACCTGTAGGGCGACTCTTGGTGCTCGGGTTAACGTGGATGAGTCACAATAAACTCTCTTAATAACAACACGTGAGGAACACTGGTGAGGTAAACAAAGAGCTGGCGAAGCACTGCCACTCGAATCAACGCACTGTCAACAACCGACTCGCCGACCGTCTCAGATTCTGTACAGTTTTCACCCAGAGGATATTATGTGTACCTAGTTATTGCATCTTTAACAATATTAACAAAACTACTGAACTCTATTTTCTGTATTCTTTTTTCATGTGCCATATCTGAATAAAGAACATAATCGTAATATTTGAAAATGTTGATGTGAAGGCTGTACGATAACTTGAGAATAGCGCGACATCAAAGCATTGAATCTCACACCTCACATCATCACTTTTTTACTATCTTAAACTGACTTACAGCTACAGAGAGATAACACTTTCAGCAATGCAGTAAAAAATGAGAAAGTATATGAGGGTATGGTGAAAAAAATGAGCAAATATCAGGACAGCAATCCCAGAGTAAATGGACACACACACACACACACAAACACACACAAACACACATACACACACACTATCCATACTTACACCAAACATAAACGAAGACTTGAAATATATAATACATAAACAAGTATTAAATCAATGTAGCGATAAATAGATAAGGCATCCACCACACGAAGCCAGCCCGCCGCCATAGAGAGCAGCCTGTCTCAACCTACCAGCCTCGACACCCTCCATGGCTCGCTCTGGTCTTAGCTTTAATTGATATAGGATTCACGGGTTTAAGTTGTCTAGCACTAACTTACATATGAGTATTAAGACTATACTATATGTACTACGCTACAAGACTGCAAAAGTCGAAGAAAAAGGAGCGATACTTTGAAGGCGACGCGACACAAGTGGTAGGCTGAAGGTGACATGAGGAAGATTCGTGCGTCTGGCAGAAGTGCACGCAAACATTAGAGCATGAGTTGCATCACGAAATGAGTATATTCTTATTACGAGAAACAGATGCTGTCATTTAATGTGACTTCGGCAGCTTTCCTATTGATTTCATAACGGATATTCCATGGATTTACACATATTAATCATTGTTTTTCTTGCTTATTAAGATATTTATGAATTTTGATTGACATGAAATTTTATTGTTTTTGTCAATCAAAAGCCATAGTCATATTTTTAGGGTGTGTATACATTAATATCAAACATAATGAGTACTTTAATCCAAAGAGATGAAAACATGAGGAAAGGAAACTTTATAGGACTGTTATCATGCCTCGGGGTAAACATTTGGTACGGATCCAAAGTTTGTGATAACCCCTTCACGCCCAGATCTTTCCTTTGCTGTATAAAATGGTCTGTTGTCGAGCCATAAAATTACGAAAAGTAACTGAATATACCAAATTAGTTAGTGGACAGGATACAAAGTCACAGCATAAACATGTTTACGAACTCAAAATCGTCTAATGAGCCAAATTCTATGAACATTAAGTTCTGGGACTCAAGGGTTAAATGACATATATTACCTGTAGAGGTGTTTGGAATACAAATTCAGGACCAATTGTGTTATCTAGCCTATATATCGTTAGATTAGCTGTCTTAAAAAAGGTCGGGACTAACAGGAATTGACTTGAGGAAACAAAATATTTCTTTCACTGAACAAAAGAATTAGATTTGGAGTACCAGAAATGACTGCAGATGAAACAAACACTGAATCTACGTCATGCCTTACAGATGCCCAACAACCGACGGCTCAAGGCAGCAGCTCGAGGCAAAAACTGGACAAAATAACGTCGACTAGCTACTCACTACAATGGAGAGCTTCACTTTCCTTTGCCTTTGTAAATGTTTCGAAAGAGTTGGCAGGAAAGGCGGCGTTGTACCCTGGCTTGGCACGCGTGTTAAGAGGTATGGAAACTGTTCTAGTCTATGTATCAAAGCTTTGGACCAACACAAACGTACTGATGAGAGAGAGAGAGAGAGAGAGCGAGAGAGAGAGAGAGAGAGAGAGAGAGCGGCGAGCGAGAGAGAGAGAGAGAGAGAGAGAGAGAGAGAGAGAGAGAGAGAGAGAGAAGAGGAGAGGAGAGAGGAGAGAGTGAGAGAGTGAGAGGAGAGAGAGAGAGAGAGAGAGAGAGAGAGAGAGAGAGAGAGAGGAGAGAGAGAGAGAGAGAGAGTGAGAGAGAGAGAGAGAGAGAGAGAGAGAGAGAGAGAGAGAGAGAGATATGATTAAACACATAGCATGTTGAAGAGAAGAAAAACTACAAGACGAATAATCGTATTAAATGAGAAAGCAGACTTCTAATAACCTCAGAAAAAACTACAGAGCACACACCACTACAAACACACACACCACAACACACACACACACACACACACACACACACACCATCGTTAGAGGCAGCACACAACACGGCAAGCTCAGCCTGTGCTCCGTGGGGGACTCGGCTCCCCGTGCTCTGAGGTGGCTGTCAAGATGGACTCGCGGGTCTCATCGGTGCATCGTTGAGGCTGCATCTTGTGTTTTTATGCTGCGAGTTTATACGTTTACATGTGTCTCCAGTGTGTTTCTGTGTTGTATGCTCAGCCCTCTACACTAAAGGCCGCGTCACACGGACACTTTTTCCGGCATCTTTTGGTATTTTGCTACCAAAAGATGCCCGTAGTGGTGGCGAACAAATGCGCATTCGTCACACGGCGTTGCGGCTACGAGCATCTTCTACTGGCATCTTCCGGGACCAGCAACCAATTTTGACAAAACTAACATTATGAATCGTGCAAGAAGACTTCAATCGTATTCATTTCAATCGTATTCTTCAATTCAAGACTTGTGAATCGTGCAAGAAGATGCTCGTAGCCGAAACGCCATGTGACGAATGCGCATTTTTTTGCCACCACTACGGGCATCTTTTGGTAGCAAAATACCAAAAGATGCCGGAAAAAGTGTCCGTGTGACGCGGCCTTAAATGTACTACAATATGCACTACATTAGCATCAACAAACCCTGCCGATGTATACAGAGCACTAAACAATAAACAATATTACAGTAGAAGCTACAATATCTTACCATGATGTCTTATGAATATTAATTAATATTCGAAATACTGCATAACGTATCAACGATATTACTACCTTTCCCAAAGAAAACTCCTTCAGCTCCTTCACACTCGTTGCTTTCTCCCTCGGTGTTGTGCCTCAGCGTCAGCGCGGGACCGATGGCGAGGCCTCAGAAGACTGGCCTTCACTTCACACACCAGCCTTTACCTGCATGAGGATCTCCATGAGGCGATAATGACGGACTCGTATACTTGTCTACTGTTGTGGCAGATATACAGTGGCCTTCACTGATATACTCAGTGAGTCTGGCATCCAATATGCTCCAAGTTGTTGAGGGAACACAGTAATCATTGCGAGCTAGGTTTTAGGACTCAGCGTGCGGTGGTAAGAGGATCTCCATGTTCTTATTGATGACAGCGCGCGGCAACTCCCACGAGCCATGGTCCACAAAGTCCGTCATCACAATGTTAGCTCCAGGCGGCCCGCTGGACAGACGTCTCAGCCAGGAGGGCAACGCTGGTTCGTTGGGGCAGCCAGATTCGCCTCCAGATTGCCGCAAAAGTTTCTGGTCAGGTAGTTCCCCGTGGGCGTCAAAACACACCTGCAACAGTCAATGGCTACATTAGATTGGACGATAGCAGCGATGTGTTTTTGTGTCTTTTATATTTATCAGAAATGAAAGAGTGTTTGACAGAATCAGAGGAACACAAAACAAATGTTCAGTGTCTGCATTACATTGTTGCATTTAAGATTTCTTGTTGAATAAGACCTTAAAGTTATAAAACACATGGAAGCTGCGTGTATAAATAAGTACTGATTGCATTTGGGTTCGTAACTTATTCTAGCTTATCATCAATTACAACAACTGCTCTGTAATAAAACCAGAGAGAGTGAAAACCTTAATCTAAAAGTGCAATCTCTACCAGCGGCAACATGCTGCCTCCTCTTCCTCATCATGCATGCCTGCCAGGGGTGGAGGGGGAGGGGGAGGGAGGAAGGAAGGATTACTGCGTGACGAAGAAGGTGTTGGAGTCACGAGCTGCAAGTCTGGTGTGCAGGAAGTCCAGCATGGCGGACACGGTGACGGCGGCGGGCCAGGGGTTGGGCAGCGCCTCGCCGGACCACAGCCACGGGCCAGCCTCCCGCCCTGCTGCATCACGGTAGAACACCAACACCTAGGTAGATGCACAGTCTCATGAGTGGTGGTGGTGGTGTGATATTAGAGATGGTAAAATGAGCTGCTCATACAACAAAGTAGATTTTTCTGCAGTAATTTACATAGTTTTTCTTTCAATCTTACGTGCAAGGTCAGAAATACAGAACAGCAGAAATAGCCACGTTATTGCCAGGCCCCCGTAAGCAAGTTGGTAAAAAAGTGACAAAGGAGACACCCCTCCTGGCACTGGTTACCTGATACTTGAGCTGCGCCAGGAGGTGAAGGTTGAGTGTTTCCGGGTGGGCGAACACCGGGCAGAGTGTGGTGGCGAAGGTGGACCTCACGAGGGCGATGAGTGCGGCGTGCTCCTCCTTGTCCAGGCCGTGGAAGTGCTGGAAGTCAAGCAGCACCACCTCTCCGGGATGCTGGGCCAGGAACAGTCGCACCTGAGGACGGAATAGGTAAGTATAAGGTGAAAGTATTAGACACGGTATGTAAGAGACAGTGGATAAAATAAAATCCTTGATAGAAATTTACCGCCACGTGCATGTCGCTTGTGAGTTGTAGACTTGACACTTTCCTTTAATACTTCCATTTTGATACTCACTTGGTAACTAGTAACTACGTATTCGCTAACCACTCGGCCATCGCTTCTATTGCATAATGTGCCGTCCAAGACTATGTATGTGCATCATTAAGGCGAGCACGTGTCTCTTTTCACTGCGTCATCTCTAAAAACCTATGCAACCTATCAATATGTCTTACAGATAATCATGCGTAAATGTAATGCGATGCTGAATTCAAAACCATGCAAACTCAAATACTTAAGAACATAAGAACATAAGAAATAAAGGAAGCTACAAGAGGCCGCGAAGCCTACACGTGGTAGTTCCTGTCACCTAACACTACCTACATCCACCTTTCATCCCCATCCATGAACCTATCCAGCCCCTCTTTAAAGCTCCCTAATGACTCAACACTAACTACCTGTCTACTGAGACCATTCCATTCATTCACCACCCTATTTGTGACCAGTTTTTCCCTATTTCCTTTCTAAACCTACGCTTTTCCAGCTTGAATCGAAAAATACTTGTGCTTTATGAAAACAGACAACGTGAAAGAGTATAATAAAGGTAAGAAGTGATGACTAAACATTCAGCAGGATACATACTATAAGGCGACGGAAGAGGTGATGAGGTGGTGGCTAGTGTGCGATATAGGCTATTGTTGTTGTTGTTGTTGGTGGTGGTGGTGGTGGTGGCGGACATACCTCAGACAGAAGAGGCTGCAGGTCGGCGCCGAAGAGACCATGGACAAAATAGAACTTCGATCCTTCCGCTGCCACGCGTATGTCGAAGTACCTGAAGAAAGAACCATTAGCAGGAGATCTCAAATACGGCAAGTTACCTTAGTTATCAGTATGACAAACGACAACAGAGCAATGTAATGACGACTTTATGATAGCTAAGTCATCTCTTTCTAACGACTTACGAGCGAAGGTCAATAACGGGAAGTCAGGTGTGAAGGATAGAGAGAGGTGGTGTTTACATGCCCCGTGAAGATGTAGTG
>JACEEZ010023598.1:1042809-1110309 GCA_016584305.1 Chionoecetes opilio
AACAAGGGTAACAACACTCACTGTCTCCCTCACGACACACACGCAACGCACCTCCACTATTTCTAGCAGTGCATTTTTTAAGCAAATCTTACTGGGCGACATTCTTTGGATATTCAGAAAGGTAAAGGCCTACCTGTTAAAATAGTTTTTTGGGATACATCAACTTCACCCTTTTGTATGTTGTGTATAAATAAAGATCCTATGCAGTAATAAGAGTGCACTTGTGGATCTAACACACACAGATAAGATGAACCATTGTATCCAGGAAGGATTTTATGAACAAATATCTTGTCGCCCAGTAGCTTAAAATTCTTCTTACTGGGCGACAGTTTTCTATCACTGGGAGACATTTTGGTCGCCCAGTTAGCATGTTAAAAAATGCACTGATTTCTAGTATATCAAATCTAACTTGTAGCCTACTCATGTAATATATCCAGGAGCGTGCGAGCCTCCTGAGGGTGCATAAAGGATCTAGTTCACAGGGGCGTGTTGCATCGACGTAGCCACCAGGACTGAGTAGGTGGTGGTGATGGTAGTTGATAATACTTAAGTTGTCGCTGTGTGTACATGTGTGTGTGTGTGTGTGCACTATAAAATACCTGACTACCATAACAACGATTATAAAATAGTATATGTCGTCATTATAACCACTCTGACAGTAGAATGAATGAGTAAGGGGAATTAATTAATATCTAAATAGAGAAGGAAATAAGGGGCAGTGAGAATGTGCATCAAGAAGTGAAATATATCAATCATACACACTCAGAAATAAGGGGTATATTAAGGGTAGAATTGTTACATCGCACCATCACTACCCTTTTTATACCCTATGTCCAGGCTGGAGGGTAGATGCTGCTGATTATACCCTTCATCTACCCTTTATCTACCCTTTTTAGACGAGAGGGATGAGAAAGGGTATATTTGGGGTTGGAAAAGGGTATATTTAGGGTTGCAAAAGGGTATATTTGTAAGGGTAGAAAAAGGGTAGCAGTATTTCATCACTACAAACACCCTTTTTCTACCCTTTTCCTACCCTTCTTTTCTAAGAGTGTAAGCTACATCACACAGCATTGAGTGATCATCGCACGTAACTTCGCGACATAATCATCACCATTATCTTCCTCGTGAACGAACTCGTATACCCTTGCACACTGGCCTTGGCGGTGATGGTGTGTAGGTACAGTGTTATACAGTGTTCTGGTTATAGTACATACGTATACGAGTAATGATCGACATCTGTTAAAAGCAAGTCCTCACCAAGATTAACCTCTTCACACCCAGAGCGTACTTTCCTTTGTAATTTTGGGTACCATTAGGCGATTTTCAGTGCATAAAAGCAATGTTTTTATAGCTGTGACCTGTTTAGTATCCTTGGCCACTAACTAAGTTGGTATATTCAGTTACTTTTCGTTGTTTTATTGCTCGACAACAGACAATTTTTTTTAGCAAAGGAAAGATCTGGGCGTGAAGGAGTAACTGACTATTTATTGACAATATACTGACTGACTATCTAGGTTATAGCTGACTACTATTAAAAGTCTATTGCTCTAGGAGTCTAGGTCCTCACCATGATAAAGATATACAGCGACGTCAGGGAATAGGGAATACCGTGCACTTCAAGATATAGGCTAATCCCCTTTGCATTCCATCCCAATATGAATTTACTGCACTATATGCATTATTATTATCTATATGAGAGACTCACTTCCGCAGGGTAGTTGTTGATAGGTATATAGTTGCTGCAAATGGCGTCTGGCTGCAATAATGAAAATATAGCTACAGTGAGGCTAGGGAATAAGGAATACCGTGCACTTCAAGATATACTATATATATACCTTCGCATCTCGTTCCTACAAATGTACTGCTCTGTGGGAGACTAATTTTCGCTGGGTAGTTGCTCGCTAGTTGCTGCAAATGGCGTATCAATCATGAAGTAACAACCTCGTGTCCACAGAAGAGGATCAAGACACTGCTCCACCAAACCCTCGGCCTTGACTTGCCTCTCGAGTCATCAATACAGGACGTCTCTCCGAGGATTCAGAATACTCCAAACTCTGCAGCCACAGACGGAAACGCCGCCACAACTCTGCCTCTCCCTGCACCACGCACGCCTTCAGAAGCTAAACACGATTCGGATCAAGTGAAAGACTGAAATATTCACCCAATTTGTTCTCAATCTCACCTCTTGTTCACACCCAAACTTCCCGAGGAGAAGGAAAAGCGAGTAAGAAGCTTAGCGAGCAGGTATGAAGGATAAGTAGTAAGGAATGTAGAGACCAGAGAAGACTCCTGAGCTGGAGAAGAGACCACAAAATAATGAGCTTTCTGTGTAGCTGTATTTTTTTTTAACTAGTGAGACGCACATTGACCATGCAGGCGCGAACGCATGAATGTGGTTCATTTTGCACTGGAACGTGGCTCCTGACATGAAATTCTTCCGTGTCGTAGAAAATTGAATCACAACCTTGCATATAATTAGTTACACGACAAACTGAATGTGAGAAGAAAAGGAAGGATTGCAAACGACGTCTCCGCTGCGTCTATAGAAACAACAGGAGGATGCCATAAGGACCAATACCACTACGAACCTGCCTGTCCAACATACACTACAGCCATGCATTCAACTGATACATTAATGGCTTCTGATTCCACCTAGAGTGTAAGAAAACTTCTAACCTGGAATATAAAGATGGTTGAGAGGCAGCCGCTGGAGAGGCGTGGGAAGAAGGGACATCCATGACTCTGGATTGTGGCTGAGGTCTGTGAGGGTCCCGCCATCAAACGTCACCTGTTTCCCAAGCGGCGCAAGATGACGGCCAAGGGAGGGAGGCGTCACGGAGAGGGGATTGCCTTTTGTTGCAGAAGTGAACGGCCGTAGCACCTGGAACTTGAAGTCTGCTTCCTGACTGTTAGGGAGTGAAAGCGTGTTCTTGAAGATTTCATTGCTTTCTTCAGCGTCACTTAAATCCTCGAGCTCAAAAGTAATCGATGTGAAGTCTCCTACAGCCTTATCGTGGTGGTCGCGGGAGGTGCGGGTAAAGGCGAAATCCACCTGGCGCACTTCGTTTGACTTGCTAACACTCCTCGTACTGATGCTGGAGGTTGTGTTTATCCGTCCCTCCCCTGACATCCGCATCGCCACATCGCTGGAGATGTTTTCGATGGCGAGGACTCCGGCAGAGGGTGTCTTGGGGTGAGGAGAACCATTCATCTGGGTCTTCTTTGACCTCTCCTTGCACACCCCACGAAGGAAAGGAAAACATCCTTGCTGTGTAGTATCACAACGCCTCACTTCCTGCGGTCCTGAGGCTGAAGTGAGTGTTTTAGACCCCGACACCAGAGGCCCGGCAAGATCCTTCCCACTTTCCTCAATGGCCTGGTGACAGAGTGTGTCCGCGACTCTAATGAAGAGCGGCTCACCTTCTCGCTTTTCAGCAAGACTTCCATGGTTGGCAAGCCACTTCAGATCCTCTCTTTGCCGGAGATGTTCAGTGCTGGCCTTCTCCTCGAAGGCTGCATCGCCCATCTACTCTATAGTTCATAGCTGCCGCCGCTCTCAGGCCGCCGTCTGCAGCCCACCTGTGGTCCGCGCGGCGTGGCATCATCATCGGATCTTCGAGGCACCATTTTCCTGCAAACATCAACACACACATCTTACAATGAGTGTTCCTAAAATAAATATGACTGAAAATAAAGCACCTTAAAAAATCAACTTATATATCTATTTCTAACAATTTATCTATCTATAAGCCTATCATTTATCTCCATATATTTATCTACGAATGTATAATATTCGTGTATATATGGAATATATATATATATATATATATATATATATATATAGGCTACACCCAGGCGCTGACGATTGGCACACCTCCAGATATTACAAATGATGGAATACGTGGTAATAACTCCTGCGTAACAAGTCATGATGGCTCAAGGCACCACTATGGGGGGGTTTACCCTCTGGTGTGTTCATTGGATAAACGTTTGTATCAACAAATCTTGTATCAACGTTAACACCTATTGCTTTTTTTCCCCGCCGCTTTGGATTAAGCTTCATATGCACTTTCTAATCAAAATTGAGTTTACTCATAATTTTGTTTTCCCTTGCCACCTGTTGGCAGAGAAACATGACTTCTATGCGGCGGCAGTGCATTGGTTGCCCAGTTATAATGTAAAAAATGCACTGTGCGGTGGTGACAATAATCTCGCTGGTGTAGCCTACGTATATGTAACGTGGAGTTAGGAGTATGACATGGCGTGTAGTATCGCGCGCCGCTTCAAAAGACTTCTTCACTATCAATAAACATTAGACGACAGACGGTTCATGTAAAAATGGCTACAAGTACGTCGGTCACCCTTATGTCTACCTCTCGGTCACTCTTATGGCTACCTCTCGGTCACCCTTATGGCTACCTCTCGGTCACCCTAATGTCTACCTCTCGGTCACCCTTATGTCTACCTCTCGGTCACCCTTATGGCTACCTCTCGGTCACTCTTATGTCTACCTCTCGGTCACTCTTATGGCTACCTCTCGGTCACCCTTATGGCTACCTCTCGGTCACCCTTATGTCTACCTCTCGGTCACTCTTATGTCTACCTCTCGGTCACCTTATGTCTACCTCTCGGTCACCCTTATGTCTACCTCTCGGTCACCCTTATGTCTACCTCTCGGTCACCCTTATGGCTACCTCTCGGTCACCCTTATGTCTACCTCTCGGTCACCCTTATGGCTACCTCTCGGTCACCCTTATGTCTACCTCTCGGTCACTCTTATGGCTACCTCTCGGTCACCCTTATGTCTACCTCTCGGTCACTCTTATGTCTACCTCTCGGTCACCCTTATGTCTACCTCTCGGTCACTCTTATGTCTACCTCTCGGTCACCCTTATGTCTACCTCTCGGTCACCCTTATGGCTACCTCTCGGTCACCCTTATGTCTACCTCTCGGTCACCCTTATGTCTACCTCTCGGTCACTCTTATGTCTACCTCTCGGTCACCCTTATGTCTACCTCTCGGTCATCTTATGGCTACCTCTCGGTCACTCTTATGTCTACCTCTCGGTCACCCTTAGTCTACCTCTCGGTCACTCTTATGTCTACCTCTCGGTCACTCTTATGTCTACCTCTCGGTCCACCCTTAGGGTCTACCTCTCGGTCACTCTTATGTCTACCTCTCGGTCACCCTTATGTCTACCTCTCGGTCACTCCTTATGTCTCCCTCTCGGTCACCCTTATGTCTACCTCTCGGTCACTCTTATGTCTACCTTCTCGGTCACTCTTATGCTACCCTCGGTCACCCTTATGTCTACCTCTCGGTCACTCTTATGTCTACCTCTCGGTCACTCTTATGTCTACCTCTCGGTCACTCTTATGGCTACCCTCGGTCACCCTAATGTCTACCTCTCGGTCAACTTAGTCTACCTCTCGGTCACTCTTATGTCTACCTCTCGGTCACTCTTATGTGCTACCTCTCGGTCACTCTTATGGCTACCTCTCGGTCATCTTATGTCTACCTCTCGGTCACTCTTATGGCTACTCTCGGTCACTCTTAATGGCTACCTCTCGGTCACTCTTATGTCTACCTCTCGGTCACTCTGTGGCTACCTCTCGGTCACTCTATGTCTACCTCTCGGTCACCCTTATGGCTACCTCTCGGTCACTCTTAAGTCTACCTCTCGGTCACTCTTAGTCTACTCTCGGTCACCTATGTCTACCTCTCGGTCCACCTAGTCTACCCCTCTCGGTCACTCTTAAGTCTACCTCTCGGTCACTCTTATGTCTACCTCTCGGTCACTCTTATGGCTACCTCTCGGTCACCTTATGTCTACCTCTCGGTCACCCTTATGGCTACTTCTCGGTCACTCTTATGTCTACCTCTCGGTCACTCTTATGGCTACCTCTCGGTCACTCTTATGTCTACCTCTCGGTCACTCTTATGGCTACCTCTCGGTCACTCTTATGTCTACCTCTCGGTCATTTCTTATGGTACCTCTCGGTCACTCTTATGTCTACCTCTCGGTCACTCTTATGGCTACCTCTCGGTCACTCTTATGTCTACCTCTCGGTCACTCTTATGTCTACCTCTCGGTCACTCTTATGGCTACCTCTCGGTCACTCTTATGTCTACCTCTCGGTCACTCTTATGTCTACCTCTCGGTCAACCTTATGTCTACCTCTCGGTCACTCTTATGTCTACCTCTCGGTCACTCTTATGTCTACCTCTCGGTCAGTCTTATGGCTACCTCTCGGTCACTCTTATGTCTACCTCTCGGTCACTCTTATGTCTACCTCTCGGTCACTCTTATGTCTACCTCTCGGTCACTCTTATGTCTACCTCTCGGTCAGTCTTATGGCTACTTCTCGGTCACTCTTATGTCTACCTCTTGGTCACTCTTATGGCTACTTCTCGGTCACTCTTATGTCTACCTCTCGGTCACCCTTATGGCTACCTCTCGGTCACTCTTAAGTCTACCTCTTGGTCACTCTTATGTCTACCTCTCGGTCACTCTTATGTCTACCTTTTGGTCACTCTTAAGTCTATCTCTCGGTCACTCTTAAGTCTACCTACCTTGAAACCTCCGATCATAACAAATTAATATCAAAGAATATAGTTAAGCTCAGATATAGAGCTGTTGCCAAGAAAGGAAAATATGTAATGGAGAAATAGATAAAGCGGTTTCCTGTTTGCATTGCTTGGGGATTTCACACACCACCAATTACATATTTCCTTGACAAATCTGCCAGTTGTAGGCTATATCTGCCCTTTTTATAACGAAATAATTATTATAATAATATTAGTTATCATATTATATTTCCAGGTAACCGCTTATACCAGAAGTGTGCATCTCTCTCTCTCTCTCTCTCTTTCCACACGTGCACGCGTTCACCCCCACCAGTATGCCCTCCCAGCTCCCACCATGCCACATTTCCCGCCACGTGCATAAGGACATCCATGGTTACTTACAGACTGGTCAATTAGGATGATGCTAACAACGACTCAAGATGTTTTACACCAGCATCACATTAACAAGCTATTCAATCAGTAATCTGCATCATTCTTTCCCGTAAGTCTCACTTCTAATAGAACCTTTGCACGAACGGACTGTAATCGTCACTCAGGGAAGTATTTCAGTAGAGGAGACCCTAAAGAGGTCTACCACGAGCACTCAGCCAATGTCGTCCACCGCGGCCTAAAGCTGAAGCCTCACTAGCCAGGGTCGCGGCGCCACACCAGCAGGCACTGGCAGCGGCGGGGCCTCGCACGCGCCGCTCGCTCATCCCGACCGCCACGCGCCTGACACACGAGACAGCAGTCAACTACGTTACTCACAAAATTCAGTCAGACAAATCTTTCCAAAATGTATTAGTCGGAACAGTAGCGCTAGTCATACACGTAGTCGAGATCCAGATCAAACACAGGATTATAATATAGTACTTTCAGAGAAAAAAAAATGGAAATAAAGTCCTGCTTAAGTCGCTTCATTAAATTTAGAAAAATAGCCATGGTGATAATTATGATTTGTGTGTGTAGTATTCTGTCACATAGATCCCTTAAATGTAGCTGCAAGCGTTGTCGGTTGAATTCTGGGACAGGACGCAATCTAAAATATTCGATGTGTAAATAATTATATAACTTGATCACGCGCTGCCCTATTGGACACGCGATCTCCATCTGTTACCCTCCCGGAGGAGTCTAAAGCTCAGAGACCGAGCTTTGGGTAAAGCTGAGAGGTCACACATCAAACATCCCCCATGCTCCAGGGAGACAGTAACCACCCGCATTTGTCCTCCATCTAATATAGCTAATATACTATAGGAGTAGCCGTGTGTCTGTCTGTCTGTCTGTCTGTTTTGAGTAGCCGAAACTGTAAATAAAATGTTGATGAGAGTAGGCTCAAAAAATCGCAAATAGTAAATCGTAGGTGGTAAGCGGCTTGGTCCCATGTCGATTGAATCTTTTTGAAGGGGGATTTTGTGCTAAAAACACTTTTATGAGTATTAGAATACAGGAAGAAACTCTGCGGTAACGCCTTGCCGTATGTCACTAACTCCGTAGACTCATGGACTTACCGTTTGTGTGCGTGTGTGAGTTTGTGTGTGTGTGTGTGTGTGTGTGTGTGTGTGTGCGTGTATGCGTGCGTGCGTGCGTGCGTGTGTGTGTGAGTGTTTGTGCGTGTGTGTGTGTGTGTGTGTGTGTGCTTGGGGTCGATATTCTAATATTTACTCCACGCACGGCCATCTCTACGTCAGCCTGTCAAGGGTTGGCTGTGCTGATGCCGTCGAAGTGATGGCGCCCCGTAAAATCACACGGAACGTGGTCTACACCAAGGCACTTTGACAACGACAGCAACAACACGAAACCCAGCGGAAGCTGGGTTTGAAGCCTTTAGGAGCAGGGCGTGCAGCTACTTCCTGACTCGTCCACCTCACTGTCAGCTGAATCCTGATCCTAGGCGGCTGCCACTATGCCAGCCGTGCGGCCATGGGTAGTGGCGTCCCTCACGGCCGCTTCGAACGATACACATTTATTTCTAAGCCTTTCCACACTTGCTATGTTAGCGCAACTTTGAAACACATCACGCTTCAATCACTACTGGGTTGTACAACCCACCATAAGCTTACGCAAGAGCATGTAATCTGACAGGTCGTGATCACAAGCAGGGCACTTGAAACTCGCACTCAATTGCCTCTAGAGTGCAACGTTGGAAGAACTTTTTCATGTGTTCTCCCACTGACTGCTTGCTGGTGAAGAAGTGCTCCCACGTCACGGCCTGGTTAGCAGACTGTAGCACTATCCTGGCAATGGCGTCTAATGCTTCTCTGGGCGAGAGTTGTTCCCACCGATCTGCTGAATATCTTGCATCGATGGCACGCTGGAGCGGCGAGATGCAGTTCAGACGAATATGCAGCGTCGCTGCGGTCTGGCCACCCGGTGAGGGCCACCCAGGACTCTACAGACCGCCTCCACGTGTGAAACTCTGCTGCAGTCATTTCCATCTCACACTTCTCAGGAGTGACAGGGGCAGGCGTCCTTGTAACAGTAGGAGCCCGGGTGCCGTGAACCAAGCTGGCCATCCCGGCCAACATGTCTTGCAATGCCCGCTGCGTGGGTGAGGTGTGATGGCGGGCCGGCTGGCGTCGCCAGTGTGGAGTGGAGAGTCTGGGCCTCTGGCTTGCCATTGTGGTTGAGTAGCCGTTGTGTGTACCGCTCTGTGTATTTCGAGGTAGGGTATCCTAGTCACAGCGCCATAATAGAGGTTCCAAGGAAACAGTCTTTCCTTTCGATTTAATAACAGAGCGGTACAACCTCACTCTTGTGGTGGCTACAAGGCACTGCCGTGACTCCCGAGTCCCGTCATGCCGTGCTTCCCCTTCCTCCTACAATGTTGCCAGCTCGCTACGGTGCTGCCAAATAATCCTACAACTTGCTAATGCTACACTGCTATGTGATTGAGTAAGACAGATACTGCAGATAAACTTGCAGCATTAAGGAAAGGCAATCATTATGAAGTGATTTTTTCATAGTTTTTAAGGCATCACATAATTTTTTTATAAAAAGAAGCATGTGAAAAAGTTGGAGAAGATACAGAGAATGGCAACATAGATGGTACCAGAGCTAGAAGAACTGACTTATGAGGAAAGGTTGAAAGAGATAAAATTACCAACACTTGAGCAAAGAAGAGAAAGAAGACTTTATTATAACAATATTTAAACTTATAACTAAGATGGAACAGACAATGAGAGACTATATACTGACTCGGAAGCAAAGCGAAGGTCGATACACAAGAGGACATACAAAAAAATTAGGAAAGGAAGATGCCTGAACAACATAAAGAAGTACAGCTTCCCTCATAGAAATGTAAATGTTTGGAATGGACTAAACGGGGAGGTGATATCGGCACATAATGTGCACCAACAGGAAGAAAGACTGGATAAATGTAGATATGGAGACGGGACCCCACGAGTGTAGCTCAGGCCCTGTAAAAGACAACTAGGCAAACAAAGTTGTATGGCAAAAAACAATTTATTCCCCATATTTCTTCACAAAGTAACATTGAACACTCGAAGCCCCTCACCCACCACCACAAGCACAACCCACACACAGCCACTCCCTCCTCACAGGTGTGTCTTGATATGCCTGGCAACATACCTCTTGGTGGGGAAACACTTGCCGCAAATATCACACTCGTACTTCCTTTCACCAGTGTGCAAGAGCATGTGTTGTTTAAGATCGCCATTCTGGGTAAATGTTTTCCCACACTCCTGACACTCAAAGCTTCTCTCACCAGTGTGGGTGAGCATGTGTGTCTTAAGACTGCTCTTCTGGGTAAATGTTTTCCTACACTCCTGACACTCAAAGTTTCTCTCACCAGTGTGGGTGAGCATGTGTATGTTGAGATGCCTCTTCTGGGTAAATGTTTTCCTACACTCCTGACACTCAAAGTTTCTCTCACCAGTGTGGGTGAACATGTGTGTCTTAAGACTGTTCTTCTGGGTAAATGTTTTCCTACACTCCTGACACTCAAAGTTTCTCTCACCAGTGTGGGTGAGCATGTGTATGTTGAGATGGCTCTTCTGGGTAAATGTTTTCCTACACTCCTGACACTCAAAGTTTCTCTCACCAGTGTGGGTGAACATGTGTGTCTTAAGACTGCTCTTCTGGGTAAATGTTTTCTTACACTCCTGACACTCAACGTTTCTCTCACCAGTGTGGGTGAACATGTGTCTGTTAAGACTGCTCTTCTCGGTAAATGTTTTCCTACACTCCTGACACTCAAAGTTTCTCTCACCAGTGTGGGTGAACATGTGTGTCTTAAGACTGTTCTTCTGGGTAAATGTTTTCCTACACTCCTGACACTCATAGTCTCTCACACCAGTATGGGTCGGCATGTGCCTCCTAAGATCACCCTTACAAGTAAACACTTTGCCACAGTGGTCACACTTCAGCTCTGTCTTGCGTGTATGGGTGAGGATGTGTGCAGTAATGCCAGCCTTGCTGGAGCACACTTTCCCACAGTGGTCACAAGTGTAGGTCCTCACGCCCTCCATTGCAGCACTACTTCTGCCAGCACACCTGTGGTGGGAGGTGTCAGCTGGTCCTGCAGGAACCCTGGTAGAGGCTGGAGTGGGCAGGCTGTCTGGAGGATGAGTCCGGCAACCCTGAACAGAAGGGAAGCAGGAGTGTAGAGAGGAGTCCTGGGGTGGGTGATGGCTTGGGCTCTTCACCTCTGCACCTGTAATATTGGTGGCCGTCACAAAAACATTACAAGTATTATCTAAAAGACATAGACTTGTATTACTCAAACAAACATGTCGGTGTGGTTCCTTTCGTACATGTAGCCTACTGCTGCTACAAAGTTTGGGGAAACCCGGTTTAGGCCATGGCCTATCTTTAGAACTGGCCAGGCAGCCTAAGGAACAACAACAACAACCTCCTATCATATCAGCATTCCTTACACAAGAATTCAATTATCTGAGTTTGTTGAATTTACACCCTAATTCGCTGTACAAGCAATGACGGTTCAATGGCAAGAGTACTGGGAAGGCAATACCTGCCTGTATATTTTCCTATAGTTTGGAGATTGTCATTATCTTAGCACAGCAGTAGTGGCGCGTCCCTGGGTGGATGGGTGCGGCAACATGTCCCTGGGATGCACAGTATTAAGACAACGGGAACAGTTATAACAGGTGCTGGAACCTTTTGTCTGGAAACTTCTTATCACCTTCATTATACAAGCCAGTAATTCATAGTAAGTTACTTTTATGAAGAGAAAGGTTGGTCAAACATCATAAAGAATAATAATAACAAAACCTGCACCTTAGAACACTTGTTGGTCCCTTCTCTCGCCTTTCCTCAAGACTCAGCCAGCTCCCGGCCTCCCCAAACAAGCAATGTAATGGATAAATTCACCAGAACCACTTTGCACAGCTGGTATCGTTCTTGCCTGTGGGAACGTATTCTGGTGAAGGTCAGTTCAAACCCCACCACAGTTAATAGAAAAAGAGAATTATTTATTTCCCAGTTTATGCTTACCATCCTGAGTCAGATCGTCTGTGGAACGACATACTGACGGGATTTCAGATGGTAACGAATATTAATATATTTCGCCAGACGGCATTGATAGAAAAACAAAAAAGAAAAAAAAAAAAACCTACTATACATACATCAAAGGAAATTAACTTTATACAAAATAAAATAAAACATAACACATACTAGGGTGGTGTGGGGGGACACCGTACTATTAGTGGAAAAATATTCATAAAAAATCCATTTTTTACCTGAGAGAGTGCACACTGTGCCCAAAACAAACTTCACAATATGGCCCACCTATGGTACCCTCATGAATACTTAACTCAGATAATAAGGGTCATTTAAGGTTTTTTATAAATTTTTGACTGTGATCCCCCCAGTTCGGTGTGACCCCACCCCACCCTACCTCTTAGTCATGAAGTCTACCCTGTTGCTCGCATGTAGTTCACTGAGGGTGGCGCTGCATCCGTGGTGGCATGGTGGCGCGAAATTTGAATTAATTTTCGCGTTGTAGCCTTCGTACGGTGATCCCCCGTTCCTGGTGTGACCCCACCCCACCCTACATGGGACAAATAAAAGAGAAAATATAATATATACATGGGAACAGGCAAAGGTGGGCATCGTTACTCCAAAATGTATTTGTTTTTTACGTCTCTCATACTGTTAGCTGTTACATTAACTATTTTCTAATCATATAGTTTTATAATACGGCTGCATGGTTTTAGGAATGGCTTGCGATTTGACGGTAAAACAACGGGTCTGTCTACCTTCCATTACACTTGGCACGGCAGCCCATGCGATGGTGCCGGCCGAGTGACCTTGACACGGCCACCCGGTCATTCAGGGTCACTCCACCGCCATGGAAGGTCCTAAAAGCGCCGAGATTTTGACTCCAGTGGTGTGAAAGTCTAAATAAAATCAAAATCAAACTATATTGAGAGTGTAACACGAGAAAATGGGTTAATCCTGTGACTCACGATTGACAAAAAGTTTACAGTGAGTGGTGAGAGTAAAGTAATATATAGTATAGCCAGTTATTAAATAATAATCATTTTTCTTCACTCCTCAATCCCAATTCATTTGGATATAGGTTTCCGGCCATATATTTATGCTCGTGGTCGCTGGTGACGTCACGGCGAGAAGGCAAGGAAGGGACCAGGTAGGCATACTCTCTCTCTCGCCGAGCCTGTCACGGGACTGGTCGTGTGGAGGGAGTAGTGTCCCCTGCAACCCTCAAGAAGGTATGTTAGTGACGGTGTACTTATAAGGATGTCTAGTGCATTGATTAGTTCATGACAGACTTGTAACTTATGATATGTTTTCAGGGTATGGTGCCTGGAACAGTGAGCTGAGCGGAGTGCTGGTTGATACCCTGACTTGACCCACGTGTGTGATGGCGGGGATACTTGTGTGTTGCTGAGCTGAGCGGAGGCGGTGACCAGCTTGGACACCAGTATATAGAGCCAAGGCCCTATTATAGCTCCGTGTTTATTTATGTAGATAGGTATAGTTCCTAATAACTGAGTATAGGAACTTTTGTGCCTGTATTAAGCTCGGATAAGAAGTTAGTAGTTTCGGGTATTATTATTATCATTATTATTATTATTATTCATTATCATTATCATTATCATTATCATTATTATTATCATTATTATTATTATTATTATTATTATTATTATTATTATTATTATCATTATTATTATTATTATCATTATCATTATTATTATTATTATTATTATTATCATTATTATTATTATTATTATTATTATTATTATTATTATTATTATTATATTATTATTATTATTATTATTATTATTATTATTATTATTATTATTATTATTATTATTTCGAGTGAGTTTTCGGTGAAACCATTGGAGCTGTGATGTGATTGCTGATCGGGATGATTATAAAGCAACCCTGTTAACGAGTCGTTCATTAAGTCCCAGTTATCCTCATATATTCTCTACATCTGTATTGTTTTTTTCCAACTTATTGTGTGGGCGGTGGCAGCGTAATCGCTGGGTTTGTGGAGCCCTTCAAATTAACATCTAGCCGGGGGGGGGGGGGCGAGAGTGAACTACAAGAGCTAGAGTGAAAGAGAGGCTAAGAGGGTGGCGGCCTGGCGTAGGTAAGGGGTGATGCGACACCACCGCGGATTTCACCTGGTCCACCCGAGGGGCCAAGATAAAATGGGTTGACTATAACCTGGTCAAATTCTAGTCCTTTCCCGCCCTTATGTCTTGCAAGGAGGTTATTGGAGAGGTTAGGCTAGGTTAACAATATTTTGGGGGGTCCAAGGGGGCATCTCTCCCCCCTTTACAATTACGTTTTAAAGGTATCCAAACCGATCTGTAAGGGTTTGGAGGAAAAAAAAGCCCACTATTAAGGGTGGGAAACCTTCTGAATTTAATCGAATCTGGCACTCGCTTTTGGCAGAAATCATTCAGTATTTTCAAGGCATGGAGATAGATCACAGTACTAAAGGATACAAAACAGTTGTATGGCAAAAAATAATTTATTCCTTATATTTCTTCACTTAAGTAACATTGAACACTCGAAGCCCCTCACCCACCACCACAAGCACAACCCACACACAGCCACTCCCTCCTCACAGGTGTGTCTTGATATGCCTGGCAACATACCTCTTGGTGGGGAAACACTTGCCGCAAATATCACACTCGTACTTCCTTTCACATGGTGAGCATGTTTAGATCGCCATTCGGAAGTTCTACCTCTGACATCAAGGTTCCACAGTGGGTGAATGGTGTCTTAAGACTGCTCTTCTGGGTAAATGTTTTCTTACACTCCTGACACTCAAAGTTTCTCTCACCAGTGTGGGTGAACATGTGTGTCTTAAGACTGCCCTTGACGGTAAATGTTTTCTTACACTCCTGGCACTCAAAGTTTTTCTCACCAGTGTGGGTGACCATGTGTCTGTTAAGACTGCTCTTCTGGGGAAATGTTTTCTTACACTCCTGACACTCAAAGTTTCCCTCACCAGTGTGGGTGAACATGTGTGTCTTAAGACTGCCCTTGACGGTAAATGTTTTCTTACACTCCTGGCACTCAAAGTTTTTCTCACCAGTGTGGGTGACCATGTGTCTGTTAAGACTGCTCTTCTGGGGAAATGTTTTCTTACACTCCTGACACTCAAAGTTTCTCTCACCAGTGTGGGTGAACATGTGTGAGTTAAGACTGATCTTGTGGATAAATGTTTTCCTACACTCCTGACACTCAACGTTTCTCTCACCAGTGTGGGTGAACATGTGTCTGTTAAGACTGCTCTTCTCGGTAAATGTTTTCCTACACTCCTGACACTCAAAGTTTCTCTCACCAGTGTGGGTGAACATGTGTGTCTTAAGACTGTTCTTCTGGGTAAATGTTTTCCAACACTCCTGACATTCATAGTCTCTCACACCAGTATGGGTCGGCATGTGCCTCCTAAGATCACCCTTATAAGTGAACACTTTGCCACAGTGGTCACACTTCAGCTCTGTCTTGCGTGTATGGGTGAGGATGTGTGCAGTAATGCCAGCCTTGCTGGAGCACACTTTCCCACAGTGGTCACAAGTGTAGGTCCTCACGCCCTCCATTGCAGCACTACTTCTGCCAGCACACCTGTGGTGGGAGGCGTCAGCTGGTCCTGCAGGAACCCTGGTAGAGGCTGGAGTGGGCAGGCTGTCTGGAGGATGAGTCCGGCAACCCTGAACAGAAGGGAAGCAGGAGTGTAGAGAGGAGTCCTGGGGTGGGTGATGGCTTGGGCTCTTCACCTCTGCACCTGTAATATTGGTGGCCGTCACAAAAATATTACAGGTATTATCTAAAAGACATTATTTTGTTTTCTAATCTAAACTTTGTAAACCATTCTTCTCCACCAATAATGACTACTACAGCTTTACTGAGCCGTAACTCTGCAGTATTCTCAGCAGTTCTCAATGCGGATGAACTCTCAGTAGCGCATCCCGGCCGATTTTTGTTATCTATGACGAACGTGTGCAAGGAACCTATTACCTGCATAGTCCGTCATCGCGGACTATGCAGGTAATGCTACATGGAACTACAATGCAAATTCAGCTACATGGGCATGTGGTACGCTACCCTGAAACCAATCTTCACACACACACACACACAGTGTTGTTTCCCACAGTGTTGTATCTGTAAGAGACAATCTGGCGTGGAGGAGGCCAAGGGCGCCCACAAGGCTTGTGCTGATCTAGCCATTATAATTATTATTATTACTGCGATAATCATTTTCGCTGGTTATTATTGGGTTCGTGGGCGCCAGAAGGGCCAAGGGGGTTAGTGATGCATTCTCCGGCTTTCTACGATATTCGGCAAGGCCTTGGCTGCTATGCGCCGGATAAACAGGAGATTACTGTATATGGTTTCCACAAGTGAATAACTACTCCAAAATGAGCCAAAAATAATAAAGAAAAAGTCAGCTTTAAGGCCTGTGGAGAGTACCTGATACTCTCATCTACTGAAATTCTCGTCCCGATGTTGTCGTAGACATTTCAAGCTTTTGAGTAACTCTTATTACTTGTTAGTGTTCTCATGGAAAGCTAGTGCCTCGATGTTGTCTGTAACACATATCAGGGCACCAGTTAAGCTGTAAAATCAGTGAAATAAGAGATAAATGGAGACTGTTCCTACACCCTTACTGATTCATTTTTACTTTTTGACGTGGATATTATAAGCTCTTGAGTAATTAGTATTACTTGTCAGTGTTCCCATGGAAAGCCAATGACTCCATGTCGCCTGTAACATATAGCAGGGCAGCAAGAAAACTGTAAAGATTTTGCTTACAAGCGGGCACTGGTGCCTAAATGGCGGGCCTTGGTTTTGGCGGGATTTTGAGGACACTGAAATGAGTTTTACTGGAGCCTGGAGAAGATTTGCTGTGTGTATGAGGTATGTTGCACTACATATGTTTGTTCTAGTTACGCAGAGATATATGAGGAATGAGATATATTTTAGTAACCATAAAAGGAGTGATTTATAGTTATACTTTTGGTTGGCAGAATGGTTGGTCTGTTGAGGCAGGAGGAGGACCACTGCCTGAGGAGACCTACAACTGCCAAAGCAGGAGTTTTGCCATGTTAAGCCAGGCGGGATCCAATTGTGTGGAAGAGCAGTGACCCGACAGCTGAAGGGGTTTCGGTGATAGTTGAAAGTGGATTTCTGGCAGGGGAGCCGTGCATTGCCACCTATGGGCCGGAGCCGTGTATGACTGGTGTGATTGTTGACCAAGGAGTGATATTGTGAAGGTTGGCTGCAGTGTTGTAGTCACGACCAGACCCTCCGAGACCAATACCAAGACCGGACCCTTCAAGACCGAGACTAAGACTAGACCTTCCGAGACCAAGACCAGCCCTCTGAGACCCAAGACCAGCCCTCTGAGACCCAAGACCCTCCGAAACAGACCAAGACCAAGAACAGGCATATAAAAATATTGTTTATAAATATATGACTATTATCTGAATGTTTTTGGTCTGTACTGCGTAAATACTAAATTGTCTTGTCCTGTCGTTTGTAAGGAATGGGTTTTAATTTTGTTTCTCATACATGTACCTTTGAATATAATGGACCTAATTAAATTATTGTCTTAGGGATCAAATGCAAAAATGATTAAAAATGCGAACCCAACTGTTATATGCTCAACCTTTGGCCATGCAGTTAACCCGGGAACTGCGGGAGCAAAATTTTTTTTAGTGCCGCCAGTGCGGGAATGTGAGTGAAACAGTGACCATTACAGAATTGGATGAAAATCACATCAACGTCAAGGTAGTAAAAATCCGCATCCGGCAATATACAGTATCTATTTTTAACCCAAACGTATGGGGTTGTGGTGTGGTTGTGGTCGGGAGTTGAAATATCTGGCACGGATGGCACCAAGTTACCGCTAGCGAGAGACTACTGAGTTGGGATCAAGGGTGCCACTCCTTGGGATTTTTCCCAAGATTTTGAGGGGATTATTCAAGTATTTCTCCAGTATTTTATCTCAAGGTAAGCACAGGTACCGTTGTACCGTACCTTGAGATAAACTACAGGGAGGTCCCAAAGATACGAGCAGTTAGGTTCCACCTGGCATACTCGTAAAGTGAAATCTCGTATAACGAAACACATAACTAATGGTAAAATATAGGTTTGGTTCCAGGACCCCATCAATTAAGAAAAAAAAAAAAAAAAGACATGTTTTTCAAGCCAAAATAAACTATAGCAAACACAACAAACACACAGCGTCTATATTACCCACACTGTACTACCTATTCTGTAGAAAAAGCATTCTGAAAGAGAAAATAGCAAACAAAATAACATAACTGCACATTAATTAAACATAAAACATAAAGGATGTCATCAAGCTCATCATCAGTCACCAGCCAATGACAAAATGTTTTTAAAACTTCTCGACCAATCACAAGTCAGCGAGACATATTTCCGGGCAAGAATGGCAGACTGCCTCTCCGCCCTCTGTCCCCGTCATCCCAAACTAATTCTCGTTTTATTCGGAATGCTTGCGTTTTAAGGAGTTTTAATGTATCAGATAGTAAGATATATAAGTATAAAGCCTGTGTTGCTAGTGTTTTGGTGTTAGTAGGTGTGTATGTGGATTGAAATAGTGAATATTTGTGTTATGGGGCGGTGGGGCAGCGGCAAGAATTTCTCCGTCACTCACTGCCCCAGCAGTCACCTCATCATAACATCTTTAAATCACCCTTATTTAAGGTGACACACGGTGCTACATTGATTTAGATAATGACACGTGTATATAACATCTCACCATAATCACTAAGTTGTATAATAACGAGTAATAAGACGTTTAAGCCTGCCCAAACCTACAGTGGCGGAGGAGGTGGCGGCTCCAGCGGCCAGCCGCCACTCAAAACTTTTGAGTAAAAACCCGCTGTCATCCGCCTCACCTGTGCCTTCCTGAAGAAGACAGTCAGCTCCCACACCTGTGATAGCACCATAGGATATCATCAGGGATCATAGGATTCCTCAAGGGGTTCTCGCTCCCCTACTATATATTACCAAAGACATCTATCTCCCTTGGTCTAGTGGTGTTGATATCCACCTCACGGGCTTCATGGGCCGGCTCATGCTGCTGCCAAAGGCCGCGCTGCCAAACGTGGATGAGTCCCTTGCTTGTATTTCATCTCTTTACTCATATATATGAATGATATCCATCCAAATGCAATCATATGTCTACATTCACCTAGAGAAATGATATTTCATAGCATACCAAACAATAATAAGCGAGCCTGGAGACTTTCTACTTCTGCTAATACCAGTCTCGAGCAGTCGTTGGCCAGTCTGCACGTTATTTTCAGATTGATTATCGTACAACCTTAGGTAAAATCATATAGTCAGTAAATGTTTATAATTTTAGTAAATAACTTGTAATTTACTTTAGTAAATAACTTGGTAGTTTTACTCACCCGTTTGAATGTCGTAACATTGGATTTTCGATCTCGTATATTGAAAATAGACCCTAATTTACACATCTCGTATCATCGGATTCTCGTATATCGAATGCTCGTATAACGGGACCTCCCTGTACTAGAGAAATACTTAAATAATCCCTCCAAAAGTCCCAAGATAGACAAAAAATATCCCAATGCCAGGACCTAAATACCAAGATCTTGGGAAAAAAAACAAGAGTGTAATCTCTCGATACAGCGAGGTTAGCAGATGATGTGTGTACGAGGGCTTGGACATCAAGGGATATATTTGACAAGTTGTAGACTTTACAATGTTGGAGTGGTTTGTATCAATTGAAATTGCGTTTCCGGAGCAGCTTGCCGCAGCCAAGGGTTCATACAGCATGTAGATGGGTAGCTGCTGTAAAATACAAGAAAGAAGGCAAATAGGCAAAATATTGCAAACATTACCAGTTACTACTAGTTAATTTGCATTTTTTACATTTACTGAGTTGTAACTCGTACATTTGCAATACGTGATACGTGGCAATGCATTTTAAAAACATTAGCATTTCTAACATCTTCGATGACAAGCCAAACGTGAGAGGCACATGATAAGACCGGCCCTGGCTAAAGATGCGCTCCACTGGAGCAGTATAAGGGAGGAAATATATTTACAAAATTTAATATATGTGAACAACTGAACATCTAGGTCGAATATTTCTGCTTTCATTGCTTCGTTGGCTTGAAGAAACAAACATAGGAAAATAGCAATTTTTGTGGTTACGTTTTCCAAGCGAGCTAGCTAAACCTGTGGTGTACGTGTACGAAGGGTGCAGGGATTGCATAGGCCTACACATATATGAAGTACACGGAGGTGAACAGAGCTGCAAACATGCGTGCGTACAAACGGAGAATATCACTGCGAGAACGGCTACGTCATGCATGTTCTCTCAACTCGCACGCACTCTATCAGCGCTCGCAGGGCTCAGCTCATGCATCATCACCATAGAGCTAGTCAGGCAGTATCTATAGACAGTACAACGCTGTATGGCACGCCGTGAATAGAAACAGTCATGATTTTTCTCCGTGTATGATAATAAATTCCGACCTTCCCCACGCCGCGATGCACTTTTTAATCCTGGTCTCGACCTAGTCTCGAGGCAAACTCAGAGACCAGAAGCTTCGAGACCAAGATCAAAACCAAGACCACATTAAACGAGACCAAGACTAGTCTCGAGACCTACACCACTGGTTGGCTGTGACCTGGAATTGACCAGCCGGCTGTGAGAGTTTGTCGCAGGAAGGTGATGTGATGTGGTAAGAGCAACGGAGTCAGTTCGTGTGCTGAGGACATAACCGGTGCCAGGTTGGTTTACGGTGAAGGGATGTGGAAGTGAAGTGTCTCGGTGATGTTCA
Organism: Chionoecetes opilio; assembly: GCA_016584305.1. Taxonomy (NCBI): domain Eukaryota; kingdom Metazoa; phylum Arthropoda; class Malacostraca; order Decapoda; family Majidae; genus Chionoecetes; species Chionoecetes opilio. Next base: position 1,063,687 of record JACEEZ010023598.1, read on the forward strand.
ATAATTGTGTTTTGTAGCCTGTAAGAAGTAAACTAGCATTCTCTGTATGTTATGTTTGTTTACCCAAAAAGCAGGAGATTCTAACTACAGTGTGCATGTAGTGAGGGAATTTCTTTATAAGGCGAGCCCAGAGAGTTTGAGAGTGGGCTGTTTTATTTAAAGGTCACTTCAGCTCATTACATCATGGATAGCTGGGTGCCTCGATGTCGCCTGTAGCATAGCAGAGCAGCAGTTAAGCTGTAAAACTTGTGAAATAAGAGATATTTGGAGGTCTACAGTATTTCGAACGTTAATAACTTTTTGCACAACACAGACACAAACCTGGAACTTTCGCCGACATTAAGGGTTAGGTTAGGTTAGGTATACAGAAGTTTCAGCAACTCAGTAAAACTCTTAATATATCCCGATAATTATATATATACAATATTAATATATTATATATATATATATATATATATATATATATATATATATATATATATATATATATATATATATATATATATATATATACAGTAAAAGCCTTATAACTCAGCACGATAGGGGCTCTGGCCCTTGCCGAGTTATTCAATGTGCCGAGTTATGCAATGTCCTCCTCTGATATGGGTATAAAAAAAAAAAAAAAAAAAAAAAAAAAAATACAGTACTGTAAAAGCATAAAAACTACACTTTTTACCAATGAACGGGTAGCAGCAGGCATGTAATCCAAGGAGAGGGCAGCCTTGTTGTAACATGTAGAAGATGTTAGGGGGACTCAGTCCCATTTTAACACTGGTATCACTTTAATCACTTTATAATCACAACTCTGTACTATATTGTATCGAGTGTACTGTACCTGTACAACCTAATTTTACATCACTTGAGCACTTAATTACTGCAACACTATGCCCTGTCCATTAACTCTACCTTCGACTGCGAGTGCATGGGAGGACACAGGGGGGCGGCATGAAATTCAATCACAGGCGTCACTATAAGAATCCTGCCTGCGCCACCACGGGCGAGGGCCAACCATCACAGCCCTCGAGTGAGCCTCCAGGGCCTACCATCCCACCCATGGAGCTCACTGCCTACACTGCTATAGGCATAGGTATAAAAAAAAAAAAAAAAAAAAAATTGTCTTTGCCATGCCGAGTTATATCAAATTCCGAGTTATACAGTGCCGAGTTATAAGGCTTTTACTGTATATATCTCGTTAAAAGTGATAGCTAGTTCCCTCATGAAGTTCTTTCTCTCTTCATTGCTGGGCCTCGTTCGGCGTCTTCTGTTGTTATTAACTGCCCCATCACTAGAGATATGTAGAGCATATACGGGCAGGAGATTTTCTCTGAGACAGATCTCGTTAAAAGGGATAGCTAGTTCCCTCATGAAGTTCTTTCTCTCTTCATTAGCAACCCTTAGGGGGTCTATGGTGGGCGCAGCCCCTTCTGGCTAGAAAGGTTAGGTTTTTCTTTGACCTCCTATGACCAGCAAGCATGGTGGCCTTATGGAAAACTTGGGTTTTTGGGTAGGGAAGGCAGACACGACTCATTTATTGCTCTCCCAAAATTGTCCAAATCTATACATATATCAATTAAGGAAAATTCCCTAGCAATGGGTATCTAGGGAAATCCCTAATTTAGGGAATTCCCTAGATTTTTACATATAGTGACTTTGATTATTTTTTTGTGAGCCATAAATCACTTATATTTGCTCCCCCCACCCAAAAACCCCGTATTCCCGCCAGTTCCCCAGGCTTGTTGGCTATAGGGGGAAGAAAAAAAAGATAGGGGTGAAGGACTTCTTCCAAAGTTTTACCGTTCCTTTTAGGTGTGGGTATTTGCATTCCCTACGTTTGCATTCTCTTGTATGTAGTGATGACCTACATACAAGAGGATGATAGTCACTGCATTTCCACCCCAGAGTACACGAAAATTCCTGAGTTGGCACTCCCGGAAGTTGTGCTGCCATGTTGACGTCTTATGTCAACATAAGGGTCGCTATGGGAGCTCCGGACCTCCCATAGCGCTATGGGAGAATTTATGGAGAAACATAAGCACTAATGGAGGTTTTCGGTGACTTATGGAGAAATTCGCCATTTTGTCTGCTTATGGGAAACCCCTTGGTAATTATGGAGGAGAGTTTCACGTTCGTTTTCAGACACACCAACTACTTTTTCTTGGCCTACAATAGGTGCTTGTTCTAATGGTGCTAGTTTTATTTTGAGCAAACCAAAAAAAAAAAAAAATGAAAAAAAAAAATTGAAACCTAACCTAACCTTGTTTTAACCTAACCTAACCTAACCTAACCTAACCTCACCTCACCTCACCTCACCTCACCTCACCTCACCTCACCTCACCTAACCTAACCTAACCTAACCTAACCTAACCTCACCTCACCTCACCTCACCTCACCTCACCTCACCTCACCTCACCTCACCTCACCTAACCTAACCTAACCTAACCTAACCTAACCTAACCCAACCCAACCCAACCTAACCTAACCTTACAAATTTTAAAGATACCTAACCTAACCTTAACCAAAAAATTATTATTATTTTTATTTTTTATTTTTTTATTGAGCGCAAGTAGTGTACAGTATACTGAGCCAAAAAAAAAATTTGAATTCGTGAGTAGTAAGGTCTGTAGCGTACGTGAAACTCTCCTCCATATTAAACCACCTTGGGGTTGGCTGGCGTCCTTAGCCCCACACCCTGCGGGATACCATGCAGTACACCCCTCGCAGGCAAAACCCCCGACACCTCTTACGTCCCTCCTTCCTCCACACAACACACTCACTCCCAAATATCTCAACAGTCATGTTAATGCCTTACAAACAAGAAAAAACCCAGTATATTTACCGTGTCAAGCTGTAGACCCACACCGCCACATGCGTCCAACCGCTTGATCTTGGTCTTGATGTTACAGGTGTGGTGGACTTTTCTTCATAGGCCTTTAAACCGGCTGCTCCTGTAGGGTCTTGCTCTTGTTTTAGGGCTGTAGAGTCTATTGTCTATTTCTCATATACCACATTCTTTCCAAAAACTCTTAAACTGTCTCAATCATCCGTCCACTTGTCTCACCACACAGTCCCAGCAGTAATAACTTCCATTCTCTTCCTGTCCTTTCAACCACCTCGTTCATGTCACCTCCCATTTCAGTCAAAACCACACGCATCATTTCCATTCTCTCCCCGTTATACTTCTCACATTCTAGTATTACATGTTCCACTGTTTCATCCTCATCCATGTCACACATCTGCGGGACTCAGACCATCTATAGTTCCTTGCATTCACATCCATACACTGTGTCCTGGCATGGGAGAGAAGGTCGCCACCCAGGGTTCCATCATACACACTTTCAGACGCTGCTGCCTCTTTCTCCTTATACCATTCTAGTGTTTTCTTTTGCTCCATCTCATTCTTCCACTTACTCGATCAGTCCCACATATTTCACTACTTTATCGATCTCATTTTTCTCCACACCCCTGCCTTCTCACCATCACTGTCTTTCCATCTCCCACTACAATGGTCCTTCCATTCATCACACCATTCAACATCTTCCATTCAATTACATTCGGTCTTCCATCTATCAGTTGGTACATCCACCAAAATCGCAATCCACTTCTTTCTACCATTTTTTGGCATCGCTTCCCCCATTTACTACTACATTCACTCCTCAAATAAACTTTTCGTGCCAATCTTGTGTCCTCCATTCGTTCCAGTCTGATCTTATACCTGAGTGTTGCTTTCGAATGTCTCTCCCTAAATGTACTCCATCCCATGTCACCTCTTAAACCTTCAGTCGCTGCATACCTAGGTGCATTCAGTGCCATTCTTGTTACTTTATTTTGTCCCACTTCCAATTTCTCTATTTCACTCTCATTCCACGAAGTCACATCCATACCATACATAATGCTTGGGACAGCCACACTCTTCCACACTTCCCTCAACACATCATACTTGCTTGCCCTCATCCTTGCAGCACTCTCAAGTCAACCAACCCACTGATTTAACTGGCTGATCTTCAGAAGAAAGATCATACTTTGCTTTTTCACATTCATTCGAACTCATGCTCAAACTTTGGACTCCGGGCTCACCACTTCCAGGAAAGACTTGCACCCGGCGGGACTCAAACTTTGGACTCCGGGCTCACCACTTCCAGGAAAGACTTGCATCCAGCGGGACTCAAACTTTGGACTCCGGGCTCACCACTTCCAGGAAAGACTTGCATCCAACGGGACTCAAACTTTGGACTCCGGGCTCACCACTTCCTGGAAAGACTTGCACCCGGCGGGACTCAAACTTTGGACTCCGGGCTCACCACTTCCTGGAAAGACTTGCACCCGGCGGGACTCAAACTTTGGACTCCGGGCTCACCACTTACAGGAAAGACTTGCACCCAACGGGACTCAAACTTTGGACTCCGGGCTCACCACTTCCAGGAAAGACTTGCACCCGGGGGGACTCAAACTTTGGACTCCGGGCTCACCACTTCCAGGAAAGACTTGCACCCGGCAGGACTCAAACTTTAGATGCCGGGCTCACCACTTAAAGGAAAGACTTGCACCCGGCGGGACTCAAACTTTGGATGCCGGCTCACCACTTCCAGGAAAGACTTGCACCCAGCGGGGACTCAAACTTTGATGCCGGGCTCACCACTTCCAGGAAAGACTTGCACCCGGCGGGACTCAAACTTTGGATGCCGGGCTCACCACTTAAAGGAGACTTGCACCCGGCGGGACTCAAACTTTGGACTCCGGGCTCACCACTTCCAGGCGCTAACCACTCGGCCATCGTCTCCCTAAATGTGGTGATCCCCCAGATTCGTGCATCATAATTCCAGATTGTTAGAAGAGAATTTGTGTGTATTTCATCATGAGTTTTTCAAGTTTCTCTATCAATGGCTTCTCCATACGTTAGGATGTCCTGGCAAGCAGAGCACAAAGATAGTCAGATATCTCTTCATAGGGCCATTATTTTGGCCCCTCTTGTTAAAACAACTGTGTAGTCCCTGGTCAGCCTCCAAGCACAGCTCCTTGACTGGTTAGTGTTGGTTCCAGGGTGAGACTTATGTACAGTGTTTTCAAAGTCCTGCACCAGCTCCTGTAGAGTCCCCTCTCCTCCTGGTGAGAGTCCTGAACCAAGAACATAAGAAAGCTACAATAGGCCGTGAGACCTACACGAGGTAGTTTCTGTTACTTAATACTACCTACATTTACCTTTCATCCCCATCCATGAATTTATCCAGCCTCCTTTAAAAGCTCCCTATTGACTCCGCACTGACCACCTGACGACTGAGTCCATTCCAATAATTTACCACCCTATTTGTGAACCAGTTTTCCCTATTTCCTTTTTAAATCTACGCTTTTTCAGCTTGAATCCGTTACTTCTTGTTCTACCCTGATTACTAGCCGTAAGAACTTTTACTACATCTCCTTTATTGTATCCCTTTAACCACTTAAATGTATATATTACATGTATATCTCTCTACTTTTAACTACTCTCAAAGGTTTAGCCTGTGTACAGATGATGGGCAACAGATTTGTGTTAAAATCTTGAAAACAAATACTTTTAGAGGACAACAAAATTGCTTGACTCTTAAAGGCTTCAATAAAAATGCAACGTTTACAGCTGCAAATGACTGATTCAGATTCCTGCCTGCACTGCACTATATAAAGTCAGAGCTTCTGGATCCCAATTGTCCTGGATTGTATACAAGGACATGTATAAGTAGAGATGCTTCAGTTGTTATCTACTCAAGGAGGTTTCCATTGACAGTTGTTATAGTGGACTGCACTTGACTTGTACAGAACCCATGCATTTATATCACCCGTAGTGAGTCATATAACAATGTCCAACCAGTATCAAAAAATTACGTTGTGTGTTTCAAGGATATATAATTCTTTTAGAATAAAGTGATGGATGACATTTACTTTGTTTTCCATTTTAGGGGTGCTTGAGGGAAAAAAGGACCATGGTGCCAAACTATGGAACTGGACCAAGTTCTGACCCATTGATTCACTGGATAGCAGCTGCACCCCAGCAGATATCCCTCCCTTATACTGAGTGCGATTCACTCTCATCAGTTACAAAAGCACCACAAGCACATCATATTCTTCTAACCTGGTGTTGTGGATGCAACACAATCACTACAACATCCTAGAGCAGCCTGTACCTTTTTTCATTGTTCCAGTGGAGAGGGATCAATCAATCAATCATTGGGGGCATACACCGGGGGGCGCGTCGCCTCGCCCACCCTACGACGCCACTCCCGGGGGTCACCGTGCTCGAGTCCCCATGCAGGCTCCTTTCCCACACCAAGGAGAGGGATGGCACAAGAAATTCTCTCCTTTTTCTTTTCTATTTGTATCCATAGAAAAGATAATGTTTCTGCCCAGGGTGAGGCACATGTACATAAGCAGCTGTGGTACAGCCCATTACATTGAGTGATCTTTTCTTTCTCTGGACACTCCTCCAGCTTCAGACTGCTGTGACAGTGCTTATGAAAAATAGAGTAAGTTCATGTCTTTTATTAATTTTACAGTAATTATATGCAGTAATAAGGAACAATGTAATAGTGACTGGATTGTACATGTAGACTCCAACACAACATAAAAAAAAAAAATGGAATATAATGTAGAGAGCCATCCTGACCCCACCATGACGTGCGGCCACCAAGCCACAACTAAATCTTTGAATGCAGGAAACAACCTGAGGACTTATTTCATAACTTATTGGCAGGTGGCTGACTGAAATGTTTTCATAATAGAAAGTTTTCAAAATAACCTTAATTCCAACAATTCATTAATGATTCCTGCATAAAGAACATTGATACTGAAAATTTCACAAAAAATGTATCCCGTGGGTTTGGGAGGATACTTGAAAATAGTAAAGGCAATTCATATCTAAATGTTCTTGTTCAAAGCATGCAAGCAGGCAACAGGTCAGCCACATGCCTACAAGGGATCACAGTCCCGGAGTGGGGTAACTCTATGTTTTTGTACACAACAGCTGACACAACCTTCACTCTGCTGAGGTGTTCACCTGCTCACCTCCTCATGAGGTGGCCAGGATAGCTGTGCATTGATCAAACTTCACAGCTCCACAGCAATGCAGCACATGTAAAAAAGCACACTATTCTATGAAATGCATGAGTGGTAGTATGTGGGTGAGTCACTGGTTGCTTGAAAGTAATGTACAATCAGTGATAAAAGATTTGAAAGCAATGAAAGGAAATGTTTCATAAGAACAGTAATCTTGAAAAAAAAAAAAATTTGGCACATCATTGAAGCCAATTACTGTCAACAAACATCAAGCTTTTAGAAAAATATTATTGTGGAGCTGTGAGGTGACAAGCATTAATAATCACACGGTGTCCTCATGCACTAAGGGTATCCTGCCTGCTGCCAAAAAGTGCCATTTCACAAGAGAAAATATGAACAAAGTATGAACAACATAATTTCAACATTCACCTGGATAATAACAAACATGCAAGACAATGTGTAACTTTTCAGAAGATCTATGCATCTATAGAACACATAACTATGCCATACATGATATTTCACTTCAACAAAATTAATTGGTAATGAAACAATAATGATGTCACAACAATGTTGGTGACCATTTCTCAACATGGAGGCAACAGGCTGGAGATGGGATCGTCTCCCTTAAATGCTAGTCACTGAGTGTTATCTAACTTTTATTTTAAAAAGTTACAGTATTATACAAGCCATATACAAAGCTTTTATCCGACACTGGACAGTACAAATAATTTTTTTTTCATGTACTTCATGTTTAATTAAATAATTATCAATAAGAATTAAATGATAAAAACAAGGGAAATACAAGTTTTTAAAAGTAACTTTCTAATGTTTTCATAATGGAGGCAAATCACTAGTCTGGAACAATGGCATTTTCAAGGATACTATCACCTACGTAATAAAGGATTAAATTTCAGGTTTGTGGAAGCAATGAATTTCAGAGAACCATCGTAAATTGGTGGGCCATGGAACAAGAAATCTATAAATTAATTAATTAATTTAATTATATTCTAAAAATCAATCAATAAAAAAAAAAAAAATACATATATATATATATATATATATATATATATATATATATATATATATATATATATATATATATATATATAATATATATATATATATATATATATATATATATATATATATATATTCTAAAACTTGTACTAGAACACATTTTCAGGACACCATTATTTTTCAAACACCAAAATGCTTGGGTGTCTATGGCCTGACTTTTAACGGTATTGATTTAAATTGTTAATATTTTTAAAAGATTGATTGCAAGTATGTCGATTTGGATATCTTTGGAAAATATTTTAAGTCCAGATCTTCTAAAATCAATTTTAAGACTAATTAAAATTTATAATTTAAAAAAATATAAGTCAAAATACAAGTTCATAATGTGTGTTTATGCTATATATATATATCATATATATACATATATATATATATACTATATATATATATATATATATATATATATATATATATATATATATATATATATATATATATATATATATATATATGACAAAAATTTGTGTAGGAATATTCCCTTTAAGTGAGGTTTCATAAAACTGGCCATGAGATTCACACCAAACATATGAAAATATGGATTCAGCCTGTTCTGTATGTGGGTATGCAGTGTTAAGGAGGCTATTATAGGTTGATTTTTTAATATTTTCTAAGGAAGAATCAGTGATGAGAAAACTTAAGTAATGGAATATTTAAAATCTGTGGCAGGTGGGATTTCATTTCAGCAATTGAAATCTCAAATACTAAGATTTTTCTCTCTGATTTTTGTCTCCACATTACTGCCATTAAGGACAAAAATACCACTTGACTAATTTACATGGTGAATACTTTGCAAGAAAGAAACACAGACCATGACTATATCTGCTGCTGCACAGTGACATTGTACAGGCTTTGCAGGCTGATGGATTTTACTGTAACTAACTAAGTGAAAATGATCCAATCAAGAGTAACAAATCATTTCATGTACTCAGCGATTCACCATGGACATTTTGTTATAAATTTCTAGTAAATCTACAAAAAACTTAGGGTATCAAATTGAATGCATCCCTTTGAGGAATAATTTGCGATGCATTGTATCTTAGTCCTATTTAAGCACAAAGGCAACACTATGTGATGTGATGGGAAGCAGACCTAAAGATGCTAGAAATCATGAATGCAATAACTCAATATTCTTACCTCATGATGTTACTACTATTTATCTGAAGCAAAATTGTGATTTGAAGAAAAAATGTAACAAACTTTGTTAATTGTATCATTAGCTACAATACTCATGAACTATTCCTGTGGCAGAGCAAGCGAGCATATTTATGAATGAAAATGATCAAGAAAAAGATCTGAGCATGCTGGACGTTTTGTAGATACGAGGAAATCTTATATGTTTGCAATGGTAACTCTGCACATCACAATGATAAAAGCAAACAAGGATTTCAGGAAGTCTCGGGTCTCCTGCATTATAACTGTTAATAGAAATCAGAATTTTGCAAGGGTAACAAGTCATACTTAGGAAGATTTTATAAATTCTGTTCAAAAGCTTAGAACTTATCAATTCATCACAATCAGATGCCACCATTACTCCCTCTCTCACTTCTGTTTCTTACCTTCCATATGCTAAGTTTGCAATTCTTTTCCGTGACCACTCTTCCCGTGACCCATCTCCCACACCGGCTGAGCTAGGCGTTCAGGTGCATGCCTTGCAATCTCAATCATTAGGCTTTGTCCTTACCCTTCCTGTGCTTCCATTATGGAAATGATTATCAATAATGATAATACAATTGCGGGAGATTTTCCTATATGCTGTATGTCACAACAGTTTCTTCTTCTCTTAGTGTAATTCCACTTTTCACTCCAAATATAAATATCTTTTATTTTGATGCTAAGATTTGAATTGATGTAGTTTAGCGAGTCCCAAAGATAAATTTTTTCATTTGTGAATCTTTTTAATCATCTAGCCACTATAGTGCCTTTTGCAAATTGCATGTAATGCATAATTTCCAGTATCTTTGCTACAATCAACATAATCTTGTCAATAATTTGGTCTTATTTGCACATGTTATGTCAGCTGTGTTAAGGAGGGACAACACAAGTTTTTGAGCCAAAATCTTGGTATATATATTTATTATCCCAATCCTGGAGATGCTTTGATAGTTCGCAGCAGAATTTGTCTGGATTGTTACTTTGTCCTTTTCTGTGACCTTTTCAATCATTTAATATATTGAAACGTGAAAAAAAAAAACGTATCTGTAAATAGTCCTGAGACACTTCCTGAATTTATGGTTGAAAATTGTTTGAATGGTTATTCATGCAGCTGTGAACTCTACTTATATTATACATTTGACACCATAATGCTTCTGTCTCTAAATTACGAACTGCGTGTGTATGTGTGCATCACTTGACTGACTGCAAATGAATCCCAAAACAATAAAGAGCACTGAAAGGGAATATTGAAAAATAAAGTATAATAATTAATATAATAATAAAAATGGTGATGATGATCATGATGATAATAATAATAATAATAAAGATAATAATAATAATAGTAATAATAAACACAGCTGCTTCCACTTCTTAAATGACTAACTAAGCAATCAGTTTGATCTGTCTTCCCACTTCTTTGTAGTTTAAGCATCACCTTCTATACACAGTATCCCTCTCTAATTCAAACTATTTGGGGGGAGACCTTGGTCCAATTAGCCGAAAGTCTGTATGATCTGATGGTTACTGTCCCCTAGGTTACTGTCTCCTCCACACAATAACAACTCACTAAAAAATACCAAACAGCACAGATTGTAGTACTTGTACTCACCAAACCATGGCTGATATGGAAGTCTTGAAATGCAGCACTACTGCACACTGAGCACTCGGGCGCACTGATAGCATCTTCCGGCAGTCTGCCAGGGCTGCATTCAGTAGGGCAAAGTGCACGCGTGCACACGCAGGCCCTCCTAGCGCAAGATACCCTCGCACTACAGCCCGAGGAGGTGAATCGCCACTGAGTGGCCAGCTTGCGCCACAATAAGGGTATGTAAACAAAGGGCAAAGAGAGCTTCTGCTCTTCTCTCTCCTCTTCTTGCCTCCTTAATCATTCATTTCCTGCTGCTATAACTTTTGCTGCATTAAATACAGGGTCATTAACAAGTTATTCTTTAACAATAAGAATAGCCACAGAGAAAAATTTAGGCAGCTGCTATCTTGGTAGCAATGTAAATTGTGAAGCGCTCAGTATCGTTCAGCAGGGAGGGTGCAGGGGGGGGGTGACCGCTACTGAACGCAGCCCTGGCAAGTGTCACTCAGGAGATTTGTAAGGTAAGGTCTTCAGTGCTTGAGGTGCTTAATGTGTTGGAGGCGATGTGGAGTTTGGCTGACGATGTGGATGGCACAGAGGAGGTGGAAGATGCTAAAGAAAACTCTGACAATGTGCGCAGGAAGTGCACAATTCGAACTTGTTTGGATTATGGAAAGTTGTTGAAAATTTTTAACTGGACCTGACACAGGTCGAATTATCCGAAGTTCGAATCATTTGGGTTGGAATCAGAGAGGGTTTACTGTAGGTACACACAAATCCGGTACCTACAAATATTTACGTGTCAACGTGTGAATACATAAAACCCACATGAACATTGTGCCTTATCAAGACAGAAGACTCTGACAGGCCTGATCGATACATATCATTTACTCAAATATTTTTGTCTCAAAACTGTATTTTTGCTTTAAAACTTAAAAGGTGCTTATGAGCATTTGATGACCGAGTTATTTTTGATTCCACTACCTGAGGCCAGACTATTCCAGCAAGTGTGCAATGTCATACACAATGTGAACACTGAAGTAATGTCTCCTATACTATGCTATGGAAGCATAACAAATGATAATCAAGATATTTTTGGTACCATGATTGATTGAATGAGACTAAGGATGTTACATTTTAGCTTGTTGCGTTGACATATATGACAAAATACATGCTTTGAACATTAATTGAGCAATGTTAGGAGCAGCCTCATTAAAATAATTTTTCTTGATCAAACACATTACTATCTATTCAACAAGCCGACTACTTGGGTATCCTAAGAAAACATGATCTTCCAGCCAATGTAAAATTCAACCCTACAAAGTTTAGAAAATAAGTCCTGCACGCATGATATCTGGCAATGATCGAGGTTCTTTAAGACTTACAATGTTGTTTCGTCCTTGGAAAAAAAAAGTAAAGAAATAAAGAAATAAAGAATGGTCATTTTGGGTTGGGAAGAATGAACTGGAATGAAATAAATAGCTTAAAAATGTGTTCATATTATCGAAATATTTTTTGCAAATTCATAATGGATGTATCAGATATGATTACACTGATAAACCCTGAAATGTCATGTTAGAAGAAGCTTAATGATTAATGTGGAATATATGAAATGGATTATCGTAATACGTATTATCATGTACCATTCATCACTGAGAAACATGGTTACATTTGAAGACAGGTTAGTAGATCAAGTGGCTATGAAGTCATGAGAGAAAATGAGGATAATTCAAATGGGAGTTAACTATCATATTTTCCACATCAATTCAGACTAGACCCATTTCTCTATTATAAAATGGTAATTGGGACTTCACTATGATGCTGGAAATGGGAGGTTTCTAAAATATGGTTTTGGAGATCTGGCTAATTTGGGTGACCTGGACAATTCCACACAGAATAGACAACAACTATGAACAAGTTATTGATCTATTCTAACCTTTGTTTTGGACTAATTCATTCTTGTCCTAATGATTCATTTGGATTTCTGGGCTTATCAGTACAGCATTAAACTTTAAATATTCCTTAAAATTCTTTGCCTTCAACTTGTTTTGACTTCATCACACATTCACACAGCCACTCTCACTCACATCATTATGTACAAAATACACTTAGCCACATAGAAGTCCATCAAGGTGTGCTCCACTTTTATAAATACAAAATTGGACTAACACAAGAAACCTATCACTTTAAGATGACTGAGGTGTTTGAATTGATGCATATGCACTATAAACCACCTTGAGTAAACTGCATACAGCTAAACATTTTGTCAATTACACATAAATCACAAATGCAATTACTTGTTGCTTGCATCGATAATACAAGGTTAACCATAATGGACGATAAAGAAGGAAACTTATACATGTACATTGGAAGCATTAACATGTTACATAATCTATAAACATATAAAATTGGGCTTGTACCAAAAATCTTATTCACACTAATTTATGTGTTTCATAAAAATATTATTGTAACTATGTCACAATGGGCCGTTTCAGTAGTCCCGAATAGAATAATGTACAGAAGGAGGGAGAGAAGGGTAGATTTAGGATTTCATAAGGCACAAGTCCCCAGGAATCTACACTGCAGCGGGCGCTAATGGTTCCTGGTTGGCACAGGACCCAAGATTATTCATTCATTTTTAAGCTTTCAGTGTTTCAGTGCAATGTCTAAATGGTTTTTTATAAAATGCATAAAATAAAAATGTCAACAGAAAAGAGAAGTTTCAAAATTTAGCATTAGAAATCCTAAGTCACAATAATAATTCTTATATTACAGGTGCCCGACCTCTTATTTTCTAATCAAAGTGGAGTTTGGGGGCAGAGTAGCGGACTTCTGTACAACATATGGCCGATAAGATGATCTCGTTGATTCTCTGAAAGGTAAACATCTAAAATAAGAAACATTATAATGGTACTTTGACTTGATGAGGCACAGCATTCACATATTTACATCAACAAATAACTGTCGATCAATCATTCCTTTCCTTCAAAGATGGCACACTAGGCGACTCTGCTACCCAAGGAAAAACAACTCAAACCTAAACCACCCGTTTCCCTTAAACCTCGCCAATTTGTTCAGTGCAGTATACCGTGGAGAGTATACTTGCAACTTGTTAATGGCCTACAGACTGAAAGCACTGAAAAGCTTATTTTGTAAAACTGGCAACCTGGATGATGTGAGGTAATAAATCTCTATATCCGATTTTCTAAGCTTTTCATTCTTGGAATATTTCAACAATCAGGCAACCTTCAAGTCCTAATATTTCAACAATCTGGCAACCTTCAAGTCCTAATATTTCAACAATCTGGCAGCCTTTAAGTCCTAATATTTCAACAATCTGGCAGCCTTTAAGTCCTAATATTTCAACAATCTGGCAACCTTCAAGTCCTAATATTTCAACAATCAGGCAACCTTCAAGTCCTAATATGTCAACAATCTGGCAGCCTTCAAGTCCTAATATTTCAACAATCTGGCAGCCTTCAAGTCCTAATATTTCAACAATCTGGCAGCCTTCAAGTCCTAATATTTCAACAATCTGGCAGCCTTCAAGTCCTAATCCTGTAAGGACAGAAGAATGTGCACAGTGGATTGAAGTAACAGTGTGATATGTTTACTACATGCAACAAGTGTTAAAACAGATAACACTAGCTATTACATGCAACAGGTGTTAAAACAGATAACACTAGCTATTACATGCAACAGGTGTTAAAACAGATAACACTAGCTATTACATGCAACAGGTGTTAAAACAGATAACACTAGCTACTACATGCAACAGGTGTTAAAACAGATAACACTAGCTACTACATGCAACAGGTGTTAAAACAGATAACACTAGCTACTACATGCAACAGGTGTTAAAACAGATAACACTAGCTACTACATGCAACAGGTGTTAAAACAGATAACACTAGCTACTACATGCAACAGGTGTTAAAACAGATAACACTAGCTATTCTCAAGTGATTTTCTGAGATATCAAACAACACGGGAACAATTTTCTTCAATAAAAATCCAGTAGTTCTGACTTTGGTGATAAGCCGGAATTCCTATGATTAAAATGCATATGAAATCTGACTGCCATGACATGTAATAAATTTTATGTATACAATATTTTTCAAGTCAAACTGATCAGTTTTGCTGCTCATCAACATAATATGTTTTCAATATTCTGACTAGATCGTTAAACCATCAGATATGGAATAACATAGTTTGCATGAGTGGGTAAATACAGTAAAACCTCTCTTATTCGGACTTTTGGGGGGGGGGTCGAAATTTCCTAGCTATATAATTTATATACACCTAGAATTTTTTTTTTCTTTTTTTTTTTTTTTTAGGGGTCGAAATTTCCTAGCTATATAATTTATATACGTACACCTGGAATTTTTTTTTTTTTTTTTTTTTTTTTATACATATCCCCCCCCCATTATTCGGATCCTTGCATTACTCGGACCACTCCTTGGCCCAATTAGTCCGAATATGAGAGGTTTTACTGTATGTGCAAAATGAGGTGATAAAAAAGTTAAATGTGTCGAGGATATATTGAAAGTTTACCATAGATAAACTATTGGAGAAAAGCAGCAGGGCATTACTCTCTCTCTCTCTCTCTCTCTCTCTCTCTCTCTCTCTCTCTCTCTCTCACGCTCAATGAACCCGGCCTGTAAAATTCTAATGTATTATGTTTCTTGTACTATATATTTAAGGCCAATAAAACAAAATCAATCTCTCTCTCTCTCTCTCTCTCTCTCTCTCATCAAGTGATTTAAAAGGTAATGCCACAAATTCTAAGTAATTGAACATTCTTTAGATTTTCCTTTTAACTTTGCTCTTTGTCTTTGCTTAAATGTCTGACAGAACATGAAGGAGTATTTAAAGATTTTTCTATTTCATTCTCATTTATGCCAACTTTCACTGCAGGCCGATGCTGCATAGTCAGCGGTGCAACACTCATACCAAATTAGAATATGCATCAAGAAAAGGCAAGGCGCTGGAAATAACTAAATGTATAAGCTGAAAACAAGCCTAGACAGAGTGCGGCACGGTAGTTTGTACACACTGAAAATAAGACAGCAAAGAAAAGCAGTAACAAATCTATGCATAAGAAATAGCTGGTAAAAAGCAACAACCACTCTCCTAAGAAAGAATTCGCTGATGAAATGGGGACTGAAAGATTATAAGAAAGACAGGTAGCAATCTTTATCATGGTGGAGATACAGGTTGAAGTTCCCAAACTCGGCATCCCAAGACTCGGCAACACCCAAAACTCGGCTATGGTTCCAGATTTTCCAAAACACGGCAGAACACCCAAAACCCGGCGCGTAGTTGCCGGGTCGGCCGCTAGGTGCCACCACACTAGGCCGCTTGGTTTCTCCCGCCGATTTGTTTGTTGTTATTGTTCAGTGGTGTTGTGACTGTAGAGTTGTGTACACTGTTATTTTGTGTACTTCTATTCTGTGATTTTTTTCATGTGATTTTCATGCTTTTTTTCCCCTTAATATATCTACGTTCTAAAAGTCGGAAAATTCCATTACTCGGCTCGGCGCTGGTCCCGAGGTTGCCGAGTTTGGGAACTTCAACCTGTATCAACAAATTGCACAAATCACCAATATAGAATGAATAAGAATGAAGAAATGTAGACAACTTTCCCCTTAGGCACTGATGACCCCATGGCACTCAAGTCACAAACAAACAAACAACTAACAATGTTTTAACCCTTTGAGACCCAGAACGTAATTTCCCTTGTAATTTGGGTACCATTAGACAATTTGTATTAATATAACAAATATTTTTATAGATATGACCTGTTTAGTATCTGTGTCCACTAGCTAATTTGGTATATTCAGTAACTTTTTCGTAATTTTATGGCTAACAACAGACGATTTCATATAGCAAAGGAAGGATCTGGGCGTGAAGGGGTTAAGCTCCTCAAGCCTCTACGATTACCTTTGATGTAGGCCATGGACATTGAATAGTACTGTGCAGTATTCTCAAACAGCACACTCTTTATATATATTTTGTGGTAGAAACAAGTAACTCTGATTCCATGAGTGACGAAAGACAGGATTTTCAGTTCTTGCTTGAGAAATAGGTTTATGTTAACCCCTTCACTGCGGCTGGTACAAATACGGTTCCTCAGCTATTTAAGCGTTCACTGCAGCTGGAACATATAGGGTTTCTGTATTTAAACTCCGCGCTCAATACTATTGTGGGTAAATATTCGCTGTGATAGGCTTGTATGGCAACAATGTCAAGTGTTGCCATACAATAGAACCTCTTTTTCTGCTCGAGTGATTTAGTGTGACTAATAAGGTCAGCGGTACAGTACGACGTGTTGACGCTGCCGCGCCCTCTACTTCAATGGCGAGGCTAAATAGTCAAGATATTCAACATATTCTTGATGGATATAAAACAACGCATGAATGAATTGAATGCATGAATGAATGAAGCATTTATGTACCAATATAAACTGTATTATGTTGAGTAGTAAGTGGTTCATTGTGCATCTGGCAGCACAGTCACGGCCCTGTTGCTGCACTTTGACGTAACTCTTCACTTAGCTGGTAGCCTCCACCAAGACAAAACATAGATTTTCTGGTATGGAATGAGCATCCTATTCATTTAGGCACTTTAAATGATGAATAATTATTTAAAATTTTAATTAAACGTGCCGCACAGGGGGTAGGCCTATTCATTTGATATCAGCAGTGAAGGGGTTAAATCCCTGAGTCAATAGTAATACTACTGGCAAGGGATGCATCAGTGGCGTCACACTTAAATCATTCACTACTGTTTATACATTTCTGATTACAATTTGGTTATTATGAATCTTCAATTTTTTGTAATAATAAAGTTGCAGTCTAAACACACTTTGTAGTCCCCTACTTAGCTAGATGCAATCACTAACATCACTGATACTATATTTGGTCTGTTCAAAATGAAGACAGTGAATCCTTCAGTCAGAAACTGATAACAGAACATACAGAAAACCCTCTATAATTCAATCTAATTGGGGGAAGCTTGAGTCGAATTAGCCGAAAGTCCGAATTATCCCATGGTTACCTCTAGCCCCTCCACACCAATAAGAACTCACTCAAAAATGCCAAAACAGCACAGATTGTATTACTTGTACTCTCCAAAACATGGCTAATACTGAAGTCTAGAAATGCAGCACTACTGTACACTGAGCACTCAGGCGTCACTGATAGCGTCTTCAGGCAAAGGCTGCGTTCAGTAAAGCAACGCGCACGGGTGCACACGGAGGCACACGGTGACGTCAGTATACAGTATGCCTAGTGCAAGCTACCCCCGCACTACAGCCCAGCTGGAAGGTGGATCACTACTGAGTGGCCAGCTCGCGCCACAATAACGGTATGTAAACAAAGGGAAAAGAAAGCTTCTGCTCTTTCGCTCTCCTCTTCTTATCTCCTTAATATTTCATTTCCTGCTGCTATAACTTCTGCTGCATCAAATACAGGATCATCAGCAAGTTATTCTTTAACAATAAGAATAGCCACTGAGATGAATTTCGGCAGCTGCTATCTTGGTAGCAATGTAAATTGTGAAGTGTTCAGTATCATTCAGTATCGTTCAGTAAGGAGTGCTGGGGGGGGACCGCTACTGAACGCAGCCCTGGCAGGTGTCACTCTGGGGATTTGTAAGGTAAGGTCTTCAGTGCTTGAGGTGTTTAATGTGTTGGAGGCGATGTGGAGGCTGGCTAACTAAGTGGATGGCACAGAGGAGATGGAAGATGCTGCAGAAAACTCTGAAAATTCAAACTCCAGCTCTGATTATGGAAAGTTGGAAAGTTGTTGAAAAATTTGAACTTGTCCTGAAACAGGTCGCATTATCCGAAGTTTGAATCATACGGGTTCGAATTAGAGGGTTTACTGTAGAAGGGGAAGAACTGGATAACTTAAGTGACAATGGTTACTGTACTGTATTGTATGTATGTTGTTACTGTATTGTATGTATTGTATGGTTACTGTACTGTATTGTATGTATGTTGTTACTGTATTGTATGTATGTTGTTACTGTATTGTATGTATGTTGTTACTTGTTACCGAATAAATTGGTAAATGCGGTGTTTGGTTCGGTGGTGGGCCGGTCGAATATGTACAGGCAGGTCGGACGGTGGCAGTGAAAACAAAGCCGACCGGGCGGTGCGCGGGTGCACGCCCATCAGTCTGGCTTTGTAGGCCCGAGTGCAAACACCTCTCACGTCCTCCTGTGCCTCAACACGTATTGTTTTGATTTCCCTGTATGCGTGTAGTACTTGTGATGGCTGCATGTACGTAAGTATACAAACTTTCATCTAATGTAACAAACAAAGTTCATTATACACGGAAATGCTCGGAAATAGCAAACTTTCACCTCATATAACGAACAAAGTTTGCTATATGGGAAAAATTTGGATCCCTCTGATATAACGTCACCCCCTTCCCCCAGTCACCTCCGTGGTGCAGTGGCTAGCGTGCCTGGCTACGAATCTGCGGGCCCTGGTTCGATCCCGGGCCAGGGCAAGCCGGTGACCAGCCTACCCAGCTGTTCTTCCTTCCTTTCGGGGTTGATAAATGGGTACCTGGGGTAACCTGGGGAAGGTAACTGTGGTAACCCGGGAGTCACACTAGCCCTGTGTCCCGGGGTAACGGGTCCTCACCCACCGCAGGCTCTAAGGAGATGAGCACCGAATGCCACGCGCAGCTTAGCGTTTGCTCCCATCTTTACCTTTACCTTCCCCCCAATTGGTGTGTTATAGTGAGGGTTTACTGTATGTCTAAATAATACTAAACCCATATTCAAATTTCCTAACCTAACCCCACATTTTTACCTCCGAACCTAATCTAATCAAGCAAAACATAAAACTAATCCTAAACTTTGACCTCCTAACCTAACCCAGCCCAAAAAAAAGTACTCCATAAATAGGAAAACAAAGGCGATGCAGGTCACCAGAAGAACAGTAAGACATAATATACATGACCCTCTCTCTTTTCTAAAAAAAAAAAAAGGTATTCTGTATAGTATATATACAGGGAGGTCCCAAAGATACGAGCAGTTAGGTTCCACCTGGCATACTCGTAAAGCGAAATCTCGTATAACGAAACACATAACTAATGGTAAAATATAAGTTTGATTCCAGGACCCCATCAATTAAAAAAAAATTAAGAATAAAAAAATAAATACATGTTTTTCAAGCTAAAATAAACTATAGCAAACACAACAAACACAGCGTCTATATTACCCACACTGTACTACCTATTCTGTAGAAAAAGCATTCCGAAAGAGAAAATAGCACACAAAATAACATAACTGCACATTAATTAAACATAAAACATGCATAACAAGCAAAAAAGACGTTGTAATGTAGGGGACACCACGTGATACAAGAGAAGGTAGTGTAGTGGTCCCAAGGTTGGGGCCGCACACCTGCTAGTTACCCCTAAAGGTCAGGCCGCGCCATATGCTTAATTGCCCTTCAGGTCACGCCTTGCTAGGGGTGACCTGACTGCGGTCCCAAGGTTGGGGCCGCACACCTGCTAATTACCCCTAAATGTCAGGCCGCGCCATATGCTTAATTACCCTTCAGGTCACGGCTTGCTAGGGGCGACCTCACTGGGGTCAACTAAATCCCCCTTTGTCCAGCCCGGGAGTGGTAGGGCGCGCATTTTGAACTTAATAATTTTACTCACCCAAGTTTGAATGTCGTATCATTGGATTTTCGATCTCGTATATTGAAAATAGCAGAGCTGGGCGGAGCGCAAACGAAAGCGCAAATGCGCAAAAGCGCAATTTGCGCTCCATATAAAATATTTGCGCTTTGCACAAAACGCCGAACATTTGTGCTTTTGGAGTTTGCGCTCTCGATATTTTATAAGTCCGCAAATGCGCAAACTTAGCAGAAAAACTTTGCCGAGAAACTCAAATGACGTAAAATCAAAAAATTAAAAGATACGTCAAATATAGCATTTATATTTAAGTTTATTTTTTATTTTAAAAACGCTGCAGAAAAGAGCAAGCTCATGCCACGGTCGAGTGTGGCACAGAGAGCTGCAAGCAGTGCGAGCTGGACGGGGAAGTGGACGAGGAACTGGAGAAGAACTTGCACTCCTGGACCCAGCTGGACGTCCAGGATAACGTGCCTCTGTCACCTGACATGTTTCCCATGGAGCACAGGCAGATCTGGGTGGACCTGTTCATCAGGTACAACACTCCAGTGCCCTACTCAGCGGCGGTAGAGCGGCTGTTCAGCATGGGCTCAGACGTCATGAGGCCGAAGCGATCCAGTCTGACGGCCAAGAACTTGGAGAAGCTGGTGTTCCTCAAGGGTAACATGAACCTCCTCAAGGGTCGGTGGGAGCTGGAGGACAGTGACGAAGAGAACTAATATTAGTATTGCGCATTTTCATTTTTCAACTATTTTGTGTTTTTTTGACAGTATTATCTTATTTTTTATATAAACTTGTGTTCAATAAATGCTTCAAATACTGTAAACATTCAATCTTTTAATCATTTATACACTTTATATTAATTTAACATAGAATTTTTCAGTTTGCAGACAAAAAAATGAGGTTTGCGCTTTAACTTTTATGTTTGCGCTTTAAATTTTTTTATTTGTGGTCTAGTTGTTTTTTTGCGCTAGAAATTTGCGCTTTTGCGCTTGCGCTCCGCCTTTTTTCGAGAATTTTGCGCTTTTGCGATTTGCGGACTCGATCGCGAAAATTTGCGCTTTGCGGACTAAGGAAAAAAATTTGCACGCCCAGCTCTGGAAAATAGACCCTAATTTACACATCTCGTATCATCGGATTCTCGTATACCGAATGCTCGTATAACGGGACCTCCCTGTATATATATATATATATATATTATATATACAGGTTGCCCATCACTAATCCGGCAACCACGGGACCTTAGGACTGCCGGATTTTCGAAATTTCCGTATTGATGTTTTGTCCCTTCACTTACACGAAGATTAAACCAGGAAGATTAAATCATAACTTTTTCATTCTGTCATTGACTCCCTTACAAACATCTGCTTTTTTGATCCAGTGTCAGTAAAGAACTTTAGCACTTTTTCTTTCTGTTTTTTTATATCATAGACTGTTGAAGACCCAATGCCATACATTTCACAAACACTTCGCACAGACACACCGCTATCAAGTTATTTTTAACAGTTCAACTTTCTCTGCGATCGACAACGAGCGATGTTTGTGTTTTACGCCACTTCTTTTATTAGCCGAATCCATGATGGGGCTATACGGCAGCAGATTTGAATAATTACGGCAGATAAATAAGAAGGAATGCCTGTTTGCTGTCGGAAGCGTGAGCATACAGCCGATTCTGGGTACAGTGGCTCGAGCTTGACAGACGACCTACAAAGCGATACTAAGCAGAAAAGGTCACAAGAAGAAAAAGAAGATCAGAACATAAACGGCGCCTCCCGAAAACAGTGGCGCGCTAACCCGGGAAATTTGAAAATGCGCTCCGAAATTCATGCCGGAAACCTGATGGAACCGGAACTTTGATTGCCAGATTAGTGATGGTCAACCTGTAGTCGACTCTGTGGTGTAGTGGCTAGCGCATCTAGCTACGAATCTGCAGGCCCTAGTTTAGATCCGGCTAGGGCAAGTCAGCGACCAGCCTACCCAGCTGTTCATCCTCCCTTTCGGGGTTGATAAATGGGTACCCGGGGAAACCTGGGGAAGGTACTGTGGTAACCCGGATGTCACACTAGCCCTGTGTCCCGGGGTAACGGGTCATCACCCACCACAGGCTCGAAGGCTAATGCAACGTAGATAAGCACCGAGGCCACGCGCAGCATAGCGTATGCCCCCATTTACCTTTACTATATCTCCAAGTATGTAGTGATAAGCAACTCAGGGATAAAGTTTCTCAGAATTTATTGGGGTAAACAGAAACCATACTCCCAATTGTGTAGAGTATTAAGCTGCAATAGTAAACAAAGAGGAACAAAACAAGAGGAAAAGGAGCACAAACTTAATGAGGGAAGACCTTGGGACAAACCTAATGCAGTAAAACCTCTCATATTCGGACTAATTGGGCCAAGGAGTGGTCCGAGTAATGCAAGGATCCGAATAATGGGGGGATTATATATGGGGGATATGTAAAAAAAAAAAAAAAAAAAAAATCTAGGTGAATATAGTATAGCTAGGAAAGTTTGACCGCTAAAAAAAAAAGGGGGGGGGGGTCCGAATAAAGTCAAAGTCCGAATCATGAGGATCTGAATACGAGAGGTTTTACTGTACTATCTAATATTCCCTCCTGTATGTGAGATGGTGATGGTGCTATTATTGGCACTAAGAAAACAAGATTATGACTACGAAAATTAAGAATTGAAATTAAAACTACATAGTGTTTACGATTAAAGTGGGAATTTAAGTGAATTAGCGGTAATCCTTCGTCGAGGGAAGGGTTTTTATTAGTGTACTAGCATCCAGACGTCTTTGGCGAATGTCATGGACACGACTACTCCGGTTACTCACCATCTACTTGATCCTTACCTAAGAGATTCAAGACGGTCATCAGTGCCAGGGCAGGGACTCAAAATACATGTCCTGGTATTATTTATTTTTTCAAATATCAAGTTAATTATCATATTGAATGTGTGTCTACGCTTAGAAGTGCATTACTACCACAATGAAAAAGCGAGAAAAGGAAATAGCGGTGCATCCAGTAAAGGTGAAGTGAGTGTGAAGTGCTTGGTGTGGTGCATCCAGTAAAGGTGAAGTGAGTGTGAAGTGCTTGGTGTGGTGCATCCAGTAAAGGTGAAGTAAGGGTGAAGTGCTTGGTGTGGTGCATCCAGTAAAGGTGAAGTAAGGGTGAAGTGCTTGGTGTGGTGCATGCAGTAAAGGTGAAGTAAGGGTGAAGTGCTTGGTGTGGTGCATCCAGTAAAGGTGAAGTGAGTGTGAAGTGCTTGGTGTGGTGCATCCAGTAAAGGTGAAGTGAGTGTGAAGTGCTTGGTGTGGTGCATCCAGTAAAGGTGAAGTGAGTGTGAAGTGCTTGGTGTGGTGCATCCAGTAAAGGTGAAGTGAGTGTGAAGTGCTTGGTGTGGTGCATGCAGTAAAGGTGAAGTGAGTGTGAAGTGCTTGGTGTGGTGCATCCAGTAAAGGTGAAGTGAGTGTGAAGTGCTTGGTGTGGGCCATCCAGTAAAGGTAAAGTCAGGGTGAAGTGCTTGGTGTGGTGCATCCAGTAAAGGTGAAGTGAGTGTGAAGTGCTTGGTGTGGTGCATCCAGTAAAGGTAAAGTCAGGGTGAAGTGCTTGGTGTGGTGCATCCAGTAAAGGTGAAGTGAGTGTGAAGTGCTTGGTGTGGTGCATGCAGTAAAGGTGAAGTGAGTGTGAAGTGCTTGGTGTGGTGCATCCAGTAAAGGTGAAGTGAGTGTGAAGTGCTTGGTGTGGTGCATCCAGTAAAGGTGAAGTGCTTGTGTTGGTGCATCCAGTAAAGGTGAAGTGAGTGTGAAGTGCTTGGTGTGGTGCATCCAGTAAAGGTGAAGTGAGTGTGAAGTGCTTGGTGTGGTGCATCCAGTAAAGGTGAAGTAAGGGTGAAGTGCTTGGTGTGGTGCATCCAGTAAAGGTGAAGTGAGTGTAAAGTGCGTGGTGTGGTGCATCCAGTAAAGGTGAAGTGAGTGTGAAGTGCTTGGTGTGGTGCATCCAGTAAAGGTGAAGTAAGGGTGAAGTGCTTGGTGTGGTGCATCCAGTAAAGGTGAAGTAAGGGTGAAGTGCGTGGTGTGGTGCATCCAGTAAAGGTGAAGTGAGTGTGAAGGGCGTGGTGTGGTGCATGCAGTAAAGGTGAAGTGAGTGTGAAGGGCGTGGTGTGGTGCATGCAGTAAAGGTGAAGTGAGTGTGAAGTGCGTGGTGTGGTGCATGCAGTAAAGGTGAAGTGAGTGTGAAGGGCGTGGTGTGGTGCATGCAGTAAAGGTGAAGTGAGTGTGAAGGGCGTGGTGTGGTGCATCCAGTAAAGGTGAAGTAAGGGTGAAGTGAGTGGTGTGGTGCATGCAGTAAAGGTGAAGTGAGTGTGAAGTGCTTGGTGTGGTGCATCCAGTAAAGGTGAAGTGAGTGTGAAGTGCGTGGTGTGGTGCATAACAACAGCCGAGCAAACCTTGGTGAGGAGAAACCTTCCTCATACACTTGTTGGTGGAAGCAGCTAGTCCTAAAGGATTTTACATTCTGGAAAACCATAACCACATTCAATTAATATAAAGGAGCAGCATGCTTATCAGGTGGCAAACAGATTCTGATTGATGGATGTGTAAAATGAAACTGAAATCCTGCAAGACCATTAGCATTCTTGATTCAACCAAATGTTACACAACCAACAGAATACATGGCTTACTTATTGCTATGAAGCTTACAAGATTGCACAAACACCACAAATGAAGTAAAAAAGAATTGGGTTTAATTGAAAATGAGTTGGAATTTGACTTAAATTATTGATCAGTAGAGCAGGAAGACAACACATAAATAAAAAGCACTTTCAGGATGACATTCACAAGGTTGTCCATTGAAAGAGAAAACAAAATACATAAGTAGAGCCGAGCCATGAGCATTTTAGATTTCTCAAAATTTGTTCTTCAATTATTACTCTGTTCATATGAATTGTTATGAATAGTCTACATTCCTTAGAGTAACAAGCACACTAGGAAAAAAAAGTCACAAAATGATCTTGTATTCATCCAAGGTCATCAATCATGTTACCTAAAATTGCTTTTTCCAGCAGCCATTATGAACCCGGTTCATTCAGTTTAAAAAAGCTCATTCTTATCACTACCTCCATAAACCACAACTGTCCCTTAAGTTGTAAACAAGCTTGAACCAAAACATGCTTCTTCAAAGGTGGGTTCCATTTCACTGCTGTATAAAGTGTTGGTCTTATGAAGGATGTTATTAGTTTTCATAATTTCCTCATTGACCATCTTAAGGGTTCCTCATATTGACTAATAATCGTACATGTTCCTTTCTTTTTCATCAATGAGTGTATGGCCCACTGGTTAGTCTGCTACTGATAATTACTCCTAAATCTTCCTCCTTGTAAGATACCTGTGTCATTCACCCAGTCTTGCCACGCAAGCTGGGCTTGCGATCACCAGCCTTTACCCTCCAGGAAAGAGCTTAGAGCTCATAGTGACTGGTCTTTGGGTAATGCTGGGACCTCACACCACACACACCCAATCTCCTTGCTCAAGGCGGACAGTAACAACTTGTGGTGTCGGCAGAATCCCCCTGAGCGGGGCTTGATCTGCCGACCTACTGAACAGCAGGGGGAGATGCATCCAATCAGCCCTCACAGGCTGTATGTGTATTTTGGTTTGTGAACCAAAATACACCTACAGCCTGTAATATAAAAAAATAAGGGTAGCCATACAATTAAGAGACTGCATAGAATATATCTGAATACCTACAATGCGTAGACCTAATTTTGACATTCACAACATGCAATAAATAAAACAATAATTCAAGTACATATTCGGAGGAAATAGAATGCATTCAAACTTAACATAAAATAGAGAATGTTGAAGGTTAAGGTCCACACATGAACCCAAATAATAGAGTTAAATTAAGCATGTCTTCTGGGATGTTATTATCATGGCAGTCTCAGAGGGTGTGAAGAAGAGCACATGCCAGGTGACCAAGAGGAGAAGTGGGTGGCAGCAACACTCACCTCGGGGACACCTTGGCACCGTCAGTACTCGTGGTGTGCTGCGCCTTGTAGCCGGACTTCTGAATCTTTTTTGATAATCTGGTGACCCAATTCTGTGAGGAGTATCAATGAATTAATTACTCAATTCTTCAACTTCAAAGCCTATTTGCATCTTCATTTAAAACATTCTTCTTTCTTTTTCATGTAAAGTTGTCTCTCCATATATCCGACCATATATATATATATACCTGGTTATTATGGACAATGGACAGCCCAGATAAAATCTAGGAAATACAAAAGAATATATATAAATTTGATATTTGAATAAACCTGCAGTTTCCCTTCTCCTTGTGCACCACTTCATATGTTGGTCTGCCATGTATTCATGCGGTGCTTGTAGCTTACTTACAACTAAGCTTTCATTGAGAAAATCTGGTCAAAATAGTTCACAATCTATTAAAGAGAATAACCATCCAATTTCACACACCAACTGAAAATTTCAAGCCAATTCATTTGTTTACGTTTACTTTGCATCCCTGTGCTTGCCATAGGTGGGCGCGATAACAAAAAAATGTATCACGATAACCGATAAATCGATCACGATAACCTTATCGGCGATAACCGATAATAGATAACTGGTGATAAATTTATCGACCGATAAGGCGATAACCGATAAATCGATAAATCCAAAATTCCGATACTAGGGATAACGATATTGATATTTTAAATAAAAAATCTTAAATGCTATCAGTAAACTGTTAGAAAACCCTTCATTTACCTTTTGCACACTGATATCTTCTAAATTCAATGTTTATCCTGTCTCTTCACTAATGAAAAGTACTGTTTTTAAGTCAAATAACTACATTTGAAAGTTTAAACTACAAAAAATAAACCAAAAAATAAAATTATCGATTATCGCTAGTTTGGAACCCAAAGTCTTGGCGATACCGATGAATCGATAATGCGGGGGAAAAAATATCGGATAACCGATAACCCGATATCGTTATCGCGATAAATTATCGCGATAACGCCCACCTATGGTGCTTGCAGCATATTTACAGCTATTTTTCAGGGGTTATATACAACACCCTTCATTCTTGTGGCTTGACAATGGCCCGTAAATGACAGAAGATGTATGTGACTGTAGGGCGAAAGCTGAGAGAAAAAAAAAACTTGAAGCAGCTGTGTCGGGAAGTATTGCATGTGATGCTTGAGAAGTAGACACAAACCAAGTGCTCGGTGCCAAGGCAGTATTTATACTGACTAGAATTCAAAAAATTGTCAGGCTGCAAACGATGAAGCTTGACCTTAAATATAGGTAGGGTTTGGTGGCTTTCCCTTCCCCACACAGTTGACCCCCCCCCCCCTAAGCAGCCCCACGCAGGGGTACAAAGGGTGGGGAGATCAGGTAGCCTCCCACTCGCACAGGAAGGATATTGCGTTGCTTCCAAGAATCCCAAACACTTCTTCCTTGTTGATCATCAAGAAAATAGGAAGCTTAGAGAAACCATATACGTATAATCTGTATTCAGTATCATATAAGGGTAAACATAAAAGTTTGTTTTATGTGTCGTTTCTGAGTGAATCTCAAACAACTTATTTTTTTGTATTCTATGTATATCTGTAATGGATATACCCAACCATAATTATGATCTCAGTACTACAATTACAAAAACCACACACAAAAAGTGAAAATTGTATAAAATTGCATAAAAACCTGACTTCTCCTACGCCTGCCTCTCCTGTACACATAGTGCTGACTCTACAAAATACTTGCCAACAAAATACATTCCATATTCATTCCTACACCACAAGACGTGAATATCTATACATAAGTAAGTTCCTTGAATCAATTCTGTAATAGGGGACAATCCTCAGAGGGCAGAGTTACCATGTAGTACAGGGAGGTCCCGAAGATACGAGCAGTTAGGTTCCACCTGGCATACTCGTAAAGCGAAATCTCGTATAACAAAACACATAACTAATGGTAAAATATAGGTTTGGTTCCAGGACCCCATCAATTAAAAATAAATAAAAATAAAAGCCATGTTTTTCAAGCTAAAATAAACATTCAAGCAAACACAACAAACACACAGCATCTATATTACCCACACTGTACTACCTATTCTAGAGAAAAAGCATTCTGAAAGAGAAAATAGCACACAAAATAACATAACTGCACATTAATTAAACATAAAACATGCATAACAAGCAAAAAAGACGTTGTAATGTAGGGGACGCCGCGTGATACAAGAGAAGGTAGTGTAGCGGTCCCAAGGTTAGGGCCGCACACCTGCTAGTTACCCCTAAAGGTCAGGCCGCACCATATGCTTAATTACCCTTCAGGTCACGCCTTGCTAGGGGTGACCTGACTGCGGTCCCAAGGTTGGGGCCGCACACCTGCTAATTACCCCTAAACGTCAGGCTGTGCCATATGCTTAATTACCCTTCAGGTCACAGCTTGCTAGGGGTGACCTCACTGGGGTCAACCAAATCCCCCGTTGTCCAGCCCGGGAGTGGTAGGGCGCGCATTTTAAACTTGATAATTTTACTCACCCCAGTTTGAATGTCGTATCATTGGATTTTCAATCTCGTATATTGAAAATAGACCCTAATTTACACATCTCGTATCATCGGATTCTCGTATACCGAATGCTCGTATAACGGGACCTCCCTGTACTAGTATTTTCACACTTTTTCCATTCTCTAGTGCGAGCACCATGGGTGACTATTCATTCTTTCTTAATTAACTTAATTAATTTCTCCATATAACAACCTCTCTCGGTTAACCAGCAACCAGCTAATACCTTAGGCGATAGGGTATCTTTGGTAGCTAGGGAAAGGTATTTAGGGCGAGAATGTGCTGAGTGAAAGCAGGTCCAGAACCAGGACATGTAATGGCGTGCTATTCATTTGCTATTTAACAAACTAGTTAAGGTAGTTAACCTGCACTTGTTGTTTACCTTGAACTCCTGGACTCCACAGTGAGTCTCGAAACCCGTCGGTATTCTTTTTGAGTTGGTGTCCAGTGAAGGTTAGACACACACACACTAAAATTAAATCAATAAACTTGACAATTGGAGCCCACACAGGGACTCACATTTGCTACTCCAGGATTATACAGGGTAGTTCACACTAGACAGCGAATAGCACCGCCAGCATGAGTGTCCAGGCATATAGGGAAGAGGCGGAGGTGATAGGCCTTGTGGAAACAAAAGAAATACAAGTGTATGTGCTCCACAGGCAACGTAAGGAAAGAGAAGAAAGGCAGAGAGAGATGGAGAGTGCATAAAGAAAAATTGATCATGGAATTGGAGAGAGTAGAAAGGGAGAAAGAGTGGGAGAGAGAGAGAGAGAGAGGAGAGGGAGAAAGAGTGGGAAAGAGAGAGAGGAGAGGGAAAGAGAGAGAATATAGGCAGCAAGAGAGGGAGCATGAATTCCAAGTGTTACAGGCAAGTAACAACGGTGGAAACGCACACACAGTAATAAACCGGCCGAAATGAAAACTTCTCGTGTTCAAGGAAAGCGATAGGATTGAACACTTCATAGGAAGATACGAGGATGCGGCCGACATGCTGGGCTATAACGAGATCACGCGCAAACTTCAATTTATGACCTTATTTGACGGCAAGGCACTCTAAGTTCTATTTAGATTAGACAAACATAGCCGTGACTATTGCCACATGAAGGATGCTCTCTTACAGGCATATGGGCTGATCACTGAATGCCTTAAACAGCAATATTTTGAGGCCCAGTTAGAACAAAACGAAACCTCCTCCCAGTTTGCTGCTAGACTCGCCGGGTATTTCCCGATTGGCGCGAAAAGGACGGGGCTGAGGAGACTGTCGAAGGCATTACAGATTTAATTTTGGGCGCTCAATTCATTAAGTCATGCCTTGAACCCACTAGTCACGAGGCTGAAAATTGACCGTGACAATCAGTTGCTAGAAATGGGTAGAGTGGCCGACACGTATTTTGAGGCGTATGAGCAAAAGGCAAAGCCACCGAACGAAGTTAGGGTCGAGGCTATAGATACGGGAAGGGAAGCCGATAGCTCGCCACATCGGGGTACGGCTACGCCAGCCCGTACGACTAAGCCGACATATTGTCCCCCAGTTCAAAACTCTCGTCGCTTTCAGCCAAGCTATAGGCCAGCACACAGGGAAAATGGAGGCCTGGTGTAAATTCTGGATAGAGTAATACCCGTTGGCACAAAAATGCTGCTGCCGTACACGAGGAGCCCCATTATACTGCACCAAAACCTGTATATCGTGACTCGCCGAGCCACAAAAGGCCGCGTGACGATATTTCACGGAGAAAGGTAGTGAGTCAGGTAATGGCTATGGCTGTTATGCAGCAAGCAAAGTTCGGGGATGAGGTAAAAATGTATTCTCCCGCTGACTTAGTGAACAGCGAGGCCGTCAAGAGGGAGGTAGAAACAGATCCTTCACTCGAGAATGTGAGAAGGCATTACTGGGAAGGAACGACCAGAACAATGCGCGGTAATTATACGAACTTCTTAAAGCGAGATGGAAAATTATACCGTGAATTCATCACTCCCCAGGGCCACGGAGATTTCAATTAGCCGTGCCGAGAAATATTGCTATGCAGTGTTCGAGTTAGAGCATTGTGATGCCTCAGGGGCCGACATGAGCAGGAAGAAAACGTGGAAACGTATCTCCGAGCAATTCTATTGGCCAGGCATGGGCCATGATTTGACCAGATGGGTGCATTTCTGCAAAGTGTGTCAATACACGAACGACAGCGATATAGCTCAATGTGGCAGCAGTTAACATTCGCGACAAAATATTGACATGCTTTAGTAAGAGCAGTTTTCGTTTACGTGATTAGTGGCTGAGGTGCCGAATCATAGTTAAAATTAGGAGAGTCTCGAGGCATGAGGTAATTTTGTCCAGCTCTTGTACTGTCACCAACAAGGTGAAGTTGGGGCAGCCATGTGAACTGTGTAGTCGTGCGTGATAGACATAGATCCAATTGAGCTGTATGAGCCTCACAAGTTAGACGAGGAACAGATGGGGTGTTTGGAGGGTATAAGAGCCCACTCCCCTTAGAGTAAGCCGAAGAGGAGTCTAGGGCTGCGTTTTGACAGACCACCTTAGGGGACCCTCGACCACGGCGGCATGATAGACTGCATTAAGAAAATTGCGTGATCTACTAATATTTTTCTGGCATGGCATGAGTGCATGTACAGTCAAACCTCGATATAACGGACCTCGATGTAACGGACTTCGGATATAACAGACTCCATTTGCGTGACTTTTTTTTTGTGTGTGTGTGTGTGTGTGTGTGTGCCTATAAGACCGCTTATCGCCGCTCGAATTGTCAACTCAACATAATTGTATTATTTTCTCATTTTACTTTGGAATGCTTGGGTTTTAAGGAGTTTTGATGTATCACATATTAAGATATAGTATTATAAGGAAGTAGCCTGTGTTGCTAGTGATTTAGTGGTACACATAGAAGGTGTGTATTGTTTAAAATAGTGACTATTAGTGTTATGGCGTGGCCGCTGCTACGTCTCCCTGTCACCTCAACACCCTAAATCACCCCAGGTGACACGCAGTGCTACACTGACCTAAATAGTGACACGTGTATAGAACTGCACTTCACAACCATATAATATATATAATAATGAGCATTAATCATGATAATAAGTAATACCTTTGGAACCCACGGCTGAATCTGGCACGTAGTAATTTGTTTACCTTTCACTAGAGCTTGAGCTTGACTAGCTACACGGTCTGGTTGTGTTTGTGTTTATTTCTCATTTATTTCACGTGTAGGAGCGGACCAAATTCATCATGTAGTGCCAGTCACTGTTTACCTCCCAACATAGCGACACAGTCTGGTTGTGTTTGTGATTATTTCTCATTTATTTAACTATTTTTCTGTTTTTTTCATATATTTTTCCACCCTTGGGAAAATACCCTCACTATAACGGACAATCGGCTTTAATGGACCACTCCTCCCCCCCTTTAGTCCGTTATATCGAGGTTTGACCGTACTTAGAAAATTATAGGCAGATAGACAGGATTGAAATTATCTGTAACACTATTGAAAATACTTGCCATGTTACATTCACTTGTACCACCCACACTGTGTCTACATACCCTACGCCACATAACACTTGTTGTTAATTAAATGTGACGAGTCTTGACGTCCAGTTTGGGTCCGTTACAGGGTTTGCTCAAAACTACGGAGTTTTTATCCCCTAGACTTTGAACTTAACGTACATGTGGGGTTTTTTCTGCTCATTGGTTACAAGCAAAGCCCCTGTAAACGGTTGAAAGTTACACACACCACAGAGTGTCTGGATGTGTGACTGACTTATTTAAGTTGGATCCAATGTATTAGATACACGTACATCTAACCTGCATGAAGTTGTAACATTTTCATGTAGTATAGTAAAAAAAATCTGCGGAAAAATTTTGATCTTAGGTGGAGCGAATGTCATGGTTTATGACTTATTTAGGCATTGAAATTCCTGGGGCTTTGCGCATCGCTAGACACCTTTGCTTCTCTAGATATTAATTTTCTGGCTGGGGGAAAGGATTGCCAGAAGCCGCTAATATGAGGAAATATTTATAGGCTGAAATCTCCTCCCAATGAATAGCTGGGTACGTAACAGTAAGGCCTGATCTAAATTGATGTGGTGGTTAAGAAAAGCATGCCAAATAGTGAGAAAAGGAGATATAGAAAAATCTGTTAGGTTGGAGAGATGTGGCAACGCAACTAGTCGCCATGTTGGATAGCAGGTAGGGTCGCCTTGTCGCCCCCATTCTACCACAACACCTCGCGACGACATCTCTTGCTGCCGACCAGGACGTCCCAGGACCCGTCACCACCTCTCCAGTTCCCTGCCTGCCCAGAGCTTGCCCTACTGACGGACGTAGGTGACGAGACGCAGCGCTTGGACAGGAGGAAGGCTTTGGACGAGGCAAGGATCGCCGGCAGCGTGTGAGGAGGTCGAGAGGGCTAGCGAGTCAAGAGGGAGCGAGGAGTCAGGACTTCCCCATGTAGTCACGAATGTCCTCTCGTGAGAGGGCCACTGCTGCAGGTTCTTCGGTGAAAGCGTGAGATAACTAACCCCCTTTTCTTTTATTCCCCAGCTGATACCATAGGCGATAAGGGTATCATAGGTAGCTAGGGAAAGGTATTTAGGGCGAGAATGTGCTGAGTGAAAGCAGGTCCAGAACCAGGGACATGTAATGGCGTGCTATTCATTTGCTATTTAATAAACTTGTTAAGGTAGTTAACCTGCGCTTGTTGTTTACCTTGAACTCCTGGACTATCGCTCCACAGTGAGTCTCGAAACCCGTCGGTATTCTTTTTGAGTTGGTGTCCAGTGAAGGTTAGACACACACACACTAAAATTAAATCGAAAACCCGACGGACCAATCAAACTTTTCAACCAAAAATGGACCAGGTGAGGTTTTATAGCTAATAACATTTATATATTTTTCCAAACAGGATCGAATAGAAAAATAAATAAATATAAATCGCTGGTATTTGGGGTGACACAAGTAAGAAAAGTCTTTGACCTCATACAGGTTAATTGTGTCTGTATACTTATTGTACGGTGCTGAGTTATTACATGACTGTCATGTGTACTGTAGAAAGCCTTTGAACCAGAAGCGAGGGAGAGCAGGCGGGTTCAAACTGCTCAGGATTTCACATTGGATTGTTAAGGCCCTACAGGGTGTCATCAGGCAGCCTAGATAGAGTTAATCTGTGATGGAATGAGGCGGGAAATAGTGTGTGTATTTGACCAGCAGTTCACTGAAAAAAATCAAAAATAAAGGAGGGGAAGGGGGAAGGGGGAAGGGGGGGGGGCAACAAAAAATGGCGTGGGAAAATGACATGTCTCGGATATACTGCAGGAGTAAACATTATCCCGGGTGGTACACGTGGCAGTGAAGATGAGTACTTTATCCATATAAGTGACGACTGTAAAGGTGGATTTACGGCACATTTAATGGATTGTTACGATGGCAATATTGTCGCTTCCGTGGTGTAGTGGCTAGCGCGCCTGGCTACGGATCTGCCGGCCCTGGTTCGTATCCGGGCCAGGGCAAGTCGGTGGCCAGCCCAAGCAGTTGTTCATCCTCTCTTTCGGGGTTGATAAATGGGTACCCGGGGAATCCATGGGAAGGTAACTGTGGTAACCCGGATGTCACACCAGCCCTGTGTCCCGGGGTAACGGATTCTCACCCATCACAGGCTCATAAGCTAATGCGACGGAGATGAGCACCGAGGCCACGCGCAGCGTAGCGTATGCCCCCATCTTTGCCTTTACTTATATTTTTACTATGGCATCTACTCTGCTTTACAAAGGCAAATAGGAGGTGCACCTTTGCTGCTTTCATCTTGGACAAAACTCGACAAAGTATAAAAAATATTTGAGCTTTTTTCAATATACATTTGGTTAGTTAAAAAAAATTGATTTTGGGACATGCTTTTACCCTCTTTTAGTCTAACATAGCGAGGGTTGATTGCATCCGAGTACTTTTCAACTTTCATAAACATCTCACACCTATTGTGAATACTCTCTGGTTTCTATTCTCCATTCTAATATAGTTCTGCAAAATGTTTCTAAGTGTATATTGATATTCCCTCTACAATGTTCCCTTCAATGGCTTTTTTTACTTCTTCCACCCATCCAGTCATCCATCCATCCATTCCACCCATCCAGTCACCCAAACATCAAACACAATGCCATCACTTACTGACTTTTTTGTTTTCAATTTCTCTGATAACGCTTACAGAAGAGGTCTGGATCATTATTCTTCCCTTCTAAATCTCGTGTGCTTTGTAATGAATCTATAGTTTTTTCAAGGTTTTAAGGCTTACAAATATATTCACTGTCCTCCAGCCCTTCCAATAAAAGTCTCTGGTAATGATCACTCGACTTTGCTTCTTTGCATACTCTGTGTAATGCCTTGAGAAGCTTACTAACAAGAATTTGTCTCCATAACCAACGAGGTTTATCTGAGGTGTGACAGGTTGCCAATGTTACTGTGGCAGAGGTACCCCACGGTGGCACTAGGGATCAAGACTGCCAACTAGGACTACCACTCCCTCTCCCTACCACCACATTATGAAATGGGGAGGCGGTAGCGGAGTGGTTAGCGTCTACGACTGGCGTTCTCGGTGACCCGAGTTCGATCCCGAAGAAACTCAAAACCTTTCTGCACCGTCGAGTGGCCTAAGAACACCCACATGCCCTGCCTATCAATTCTACCTTCGATTGCGAGTGCATCGGAGGACACAGGGGGGCGGCATGAGCCTCTAATCACAGGCGTCACTATAAGAATCCTGCCTGCGCCACCATGGGCGAGGACCAACCATCACAGCCCTCAAGTGAACCTCCAGAGCCTACCATCCGAGCCCTGGGTCACCACTGCCTACAGGCGCTATAGGCACAAATGTAAATAAAAAAATAAAAAATAAAACCACATGGGCCGGCACACTGTTACTACACCTAAATATAATTGGAACAGACAAACACAGAATGAGGCACATGGACAGGTACAAATAGAGGCTGTTCTGCCGTGGCCAGCCCCTCCAGGGAGTTCCGAGGAAAGGCATTGGCTGAAGAGTAACCTAGACTATTTATCCTTTCCAAGTTGAAGACTCCCACATCAATATCTCCAATCAGATCAGTAGTAAACTGCATTTTTTGTATTCAACTTTCATTGCTAGATTACAGGAAACTGCAAATAACACCCTACACTATTCTATCCATTACTATGTGCAGGAAACGATTACTACAGTATGATGGATAAAATAAAAGTAAACAAGGAGATAATAACTTAAGATTGGAAGGATATGTAAAAATCCTTTCATGATTAAAGTTAGTTGTTTCAAAACTCTATCTTGAGATATAAGAAAACAAGACGACATTCACCTGTTGGCGGTCCACTGAGGGCGCCAGCAGCAGCAGCTCCTTGGCAGTGTTCAGGTCAGAATTAACTTTACAGGGAGCCACCATGTCCTCTTTGCGATCCAGATGATCTCGGTGGATCTTGAATCGACAACCTGGAGACAATTCATATAAAGCCAACTGTAATATTTGTGCATATATTGACATGGACCTCCCCATACATGTAAGATGGTGTAACAAATATACACAAAGCTGAGGCAGAAAATGTATACAAAAAACTATAATTATGCAAGCAATAGTAATAAAATATAGGAAGGAAAAAAATAACGGGTAATTACATGTGTTGAGTTGCTGCCGATTGATATAAAAAATATTCATTACAAATACTCATAAATCTTCCCTGTCAAATGACTGTTTATGGTGACTTACGTTTGCACTCGAGGGCCGGCGGTGGCTTGAACATGTGCCAGAGGTGCCGCTGACAGACCTCACAATTTGTAGGCATATGGAAGGTTATGGCCAAGAATTCATGGCCTTTGTGGACTAGAGTACCTGCTTTATCTAGACCTGCACCCTCAAGTAGAGTCAGGGGACCAGGGTTTTCACCAGGCTTCCGACTTTCTCCTTCTCCAGCATATAACAACTGCAAAAGAAAAGAAAAAATACATAATGGAACTGTATATACAGGTTGAAGTTCCCAAACTCGGCATCCCAAGACTCGGCAACACCCAAAACTCGGTCGGCTATGGTTCCGGATTTTCCAAAACACGGCAGAACACCCAAAACCCGGAGCGTAGTTGCCGGGTCGGCCGCTGGGTGCCACCACACTAGGCCGCTTGGTTTCTTATCGGTGAAATATAGCTTTTTTCCTACATATTGAAGTACACAATCCTCTTTTTAGAATAATTTTGTCACCCTCACCACATTATAATGGACTCAGTGACCTAGTTTCGGGGTAGGGAGGGATTATCTAACTACCTTAATTTTTTTCATGTGATTTTCATGCTTTTTTTCCCCTTAATA
The DNA here is from genome assembly GCA_016584305.1 of Chionoecetes opilio. Lineage (NCBI taxonomy): Eukaryota > Metazoa > Arthropoda > Malacostraca > Decapoda > Majidae > Chionoecetes > Chionoecetes opilio. Next base: position 1,101,100 of record JACEEZ010023598.1, read on the forward strand.
TATCTACGTTCTAAAAGTCGGAAAATTCCATTACTCGGCTCGGCGCTGGTCCCGAGGTTGCCGAGTTTGGGAACTTCAACCTGTACTTGAAACCACATTCTCTCCTTCTAAGAAGTTATTTGTTTCAGAGAAAACATAGGTAGTAAGAAACGTTCTAGAATAATGGTCCAGATTTCTCTTATATCCTTTAGAACTAGTTTTCCTTTGCTTCACACACCCAAAACTACAAACTGTGGAATGGACAGGAAATTGGACTGTACATCTGTTAAAGTACGACTGTTTGCAAGAGCAGTAACATGCTACACGCGTCACTGCAGGGAGGGGGTAAGGAATACTTGAAGAAAGATGTTGGAGATAACTTAAAATAAAAATGTCCACCATGCCTTGCTAAGTTAGGTCTAGGTGGGGTAAATACGGGTGGTCTAGGCTTAGTCATGGACCAAGGCTGCTATATCAACACTTAGATGACAGATTTCAATGGTACGAGACATGATTTTCCGATACACGATACATAGACCTCCTACATTAACCACATATGATAAGCGTTCAGGAAAAAGCGTTAACCCCTTTAGGCCCAGATCTTTCCTTTGCTGTATAAAATTGTCTGTTGTTAGCCATACAATTACAAAAAAGTTACTTAATATACCAAATTAGCTAGTGGACAAGTGTATTAAACAGGTCATATCTATAAAAAATTGCTTCCATTCATTAAAATAGTCTAATAGTAGCCAAAATACAAAGGAAATTACGTTCTGGGCCTCAAGGGATTCAAATAAGTTAGATTATAAGGTCTAGGGTTACACATATTATATTCAATCAAGAGTCCAACTGAACCTAGGAACCTAAGAAAATAAGGAAGCTACAAGAGGCCGTGAGACCTACACAGGGTAGTTCCTGTATCAATAGATGTAATACAATCAAACATCTATAATAATATAAGCGAAAGTGTGTCTGTCTGTGTGTGTGTGTGTGTGGTATAGGTTCCGCCCCCCGTGGCGCAAACACCTCATATGGCACATTTTTGGAATCAGGTTGACCAGGGGAAGGTCATAAGCCCACTTATGAGATGATCCGATCACTTTTTTTTTTCTTTTTTTTTTTTTTAGCAGCCTATTAGCGAGAATTGTGAAAACAAAAGTGGGTTGCGAGAATTGAGGAAGCCTTGATGTAGGGTGATGGGTAATGGGTGAGTGAATGGGTGGGGTGATGGGTAATGGGTGTGGTGTGATGGGTGAGTGAATGGGTGGGGGTGATGGGTTGGGGGTGATGGGTGATGGGTGAGGGAATAGGTGGGGGGTGATGGGTAATGGGTGAGTGAATGGGTGTGTGGTGATGGGTAATGGGTGAGTGAATGGGTGGGAGGTGATGGGTAATGGGTGAGTGAATGGGTGGGGGGTGATGGGTAATGGGTGAGTGAATGGGTGTGGGGTGATGGGTAATGGGTGAGTGAATGGGTGGGGGGTGATGGGTAATGGGTGAGTGAATGGGTGGGGGGTGATGGGTAATGGGTGAGTGAATGGGTGGGGGGTGATGGGTAATGGGTGAGCGAATGGGTGGGGGGTGATGGGTAATGGGTGAGCGAATGGGTGGGGGGTGATGGGTAATGGGTGAGTGAATGGGTGGGGGGTGATGGGTAATGGGTGAGTGAATGGGTGGGGGGTGATGGGTAATGGGTGAGCGAATGGGTGGGGGGTGATGGGTAATGGGTGAGTGAATGGGTGGGGGGTGATGGGTAATGGGTGAGTGAATGGGTGGGGGGTGATGGGTAATGGGTGAGTGAATGGGTGGGGGGAATACATACATTTCTACATCCATGATTTCAGGAAAGTTAGAAGGGGCTATCTGGAGAGTCCATGTTTGGTGGGCCGAAGGCCCACCAAACACAGGTGGTGGGCCGAAGGCCCACCAATAGCCCTCCGCAGGAGCTAGCCAAAAAGTCCGCCCGGAGGGCGGACTTTGCGGCTAGTGATGACACAATACTGAGGTGCAAGACATTCAATAGTAACACATGGACAAAATTATACTGAGCTGAGAACGAAATGGTCACCAAATTTAGTGCATTTTGAGATGTGGAGGAGACACAAGGCAATCAGGATTCTTAAACAGCTGTCAATGTTTAGGTTAAGTAAAAAGGGTTCTCAAACTGTAAGTGGAAACTGGCACAGCTCACTGGAGAGAGAAGACCAGAGAGTACTGAAGTGGTAGGGTCATATGGAAAGAATGGCTAAGTAGGGAATGATGAAGAAAATATATAGATCTTGAATAGGTGAAAAGGGAGAGGAAGAATAACAGAGAGATGGAGAGATGGGATCAAGAACGTGTTGAATCACAAGTGGCCTACCGTAGATAACAGTCAAGTCGCCACCTACAGTCATGTCGCCAGGTGCCAAATATTACGAATTATAGCATCACTACTGATTTTTATGTGCCACTGAAGATGATACACAGTAGTTTATATCATGACTGTATAATCTACCCTGTTTCAGCATTGTTTTATGCTTTGTATCTGCGAGTATAGACGGTTTCAAATTTCGCTACGCGTTTTTTTTTCGGGCGACGACGACAGCGGTACGACACTCAGTAAATAAACACTAGATGGCGACTCTACTGTTGGTAGCCATTGTAGATATTTTTGAAATTTGTTCATTTATAGCCATAATATGACACAGATGAAGACACAAAATGACACAGACTCTCCAGATAGCCCCTTCTAACTTTCCTGAAATCATAGATGTAGAAGTGTAAGTATTAACGCCACCACACGTCTGGAAACAGAAAAAAAAGTTGTCCTGGCGACTTAACTGTTATCTACGGTAAGTATCAAAGAGTAGGAAAGGCATCTATGGGACACGTGGATAAGCACTATGTGATATATATGAGGACAATGTACTGTTGACATCTGGGATCTTAACCCCTTGGGACCCAGAACGTAATTTTCATTGTAATTTGACTACCATTAGACAATTTCAATGAATGTAAGTAATATTTTAATAGATATGACCTGTTTAATATCCTTGTCGACTAACTAATTTGGTATTTTTACTTACTTTTCGTTATTTTATGGCTAACAACAGATGATTTTATATAGCAAAGGAAAGATCTGGGCGTTCAGGGGTTCAAAGTAAAAGAATATTGAATTTGTGAATGACTTGCAGGGTGATGGGCCTCCACTCTTACCTGGAATATCCTGGGGATGTCTTTAGCCTCCGCCCTTATGACATCACCTTGTGTTACGGACCGAACATGGAAGACTTTTCTGTAAAATAATAAATCTATTGTACACATCTGTTACGGAATGAACACAGAAAACCTTCAGTAAAAAATGAGTTAAGTGTTTGGTCTTTCCCTACAATCTTTGGTATCATAGTTCTTCACATCATTTTTTTGTACATCTGTAAGGCCATAGACCACTGTATACCTGGACTGTTCACGCGACAATGTTTTGAATTGCGGGGCTGCATAGAGGCCTGCGGGGCGCCCGACAAAGAGATATAGTGGTCTATGGACTATCATATAGACTGGTTTATCAGTATATATGGTATACTGCAATCTTCGTAAATGTTTGTTCTATAATATTATCAAATAAAAAACAGTAAAACACGCTAAAGAAATGCCATTACGAGACTATGAAGAAATATGCATTCACTTCAACTCTTCGCCATTTAAAACTTTGCGAGTCAACTTTTATCATGAAGAGTATCAATAGAAGCGCAATTTTATTAGCTTTCCATTGATGTATTTCGTTACCTGATAAATTAATTAGGACCATGCATAAATTAGCGTTAAATAAATAAATAAAATCATCAATCGGGTAATTTTCCCGATTGATGATGTTATTTATTTACTTATATATTTCGTTTTCTGATAAATGAATTAGTACCATGTATAAATTAGCGTTGCCTAAATGAATAACCTCTTCAATCGGGAAAATTACCCGATTGATGATTTTATTTATTTAGTTAACGCTAATTTATGCATGGTTCTAATTCATTTATCAGATAACGAAATATAGCAATGGAAAGCTAATAAAATTGCGCTTCTATTGATACCCTTCATGATAAAAGTTGACTCGCAAAGTTTTAAATAGCGAAGAGTTGAAGTGAATATTAAGTTCATGCATATTTCTTCATAGTCTCGTAATGGCATTTCTTTAGCATGTTTTACTGTTTTTTATTTGATAATATTATAGAACAAACATTTACGAAGACTACAGTATACCATATATACTGATAAACCAGTCTATATGATCCGTATATATATATATGAATCCGAGCGGCCCTCCGACTTCGGGCCCTTGCACAACAGGCCGATATTCCGTGCGCAGTCCAGGTATATAGTGGTCTATGGTAAGGCTTAACATTTAGAATTATAAAAACATAAATAGTTCCCATTTAGTCCTGTACAATAAGGCACTCATGTTTACAACAGTGATAAAACTTACGTCAAGTCTAGAATGAGAATTGGATCCGAGTTCTGCTTATCATTTTCAGAGTTGTAGAAAATGATCTTCCTTGACGACACCACCACATACTGCCGCCGCCATCCGTGCCGCTTGATGTTCTGCTTGTTAGGAATGGAAAGCCAACCCTCCAACCGGGAATCTGAAACACAAAACAAACCATGATTATTTCTTCAAGCAATCATGAGAGGATGGAAGGAGCTTAAATGGAGAAGGTATCATTTTAACCCCTTGAGACCCAGAACGTAATTTTCATTGTAATTTGGGAACCATTAGACGATTTTTAGTGACTATAAGTGATATTTTATAGCTATGATCTGTTTAGTATCCTTGTCTACTAACTAATTTGGTATATTCACTGACTTTTCGTTATTTTATGGCTCACAACAGACGATTTTTTATAGCAAAGGAAAAATCTGGGCGTGAAGGGGTTAATGGGGAGGACTGGAGCTTGAATGAAGAAGGTATGAAAGCTTTACAAGAGAGGAAAGTACAGTAGTATGATCTTTAGGATGAATAATAATAGGTACAGAGATACGAGACAGGACAGCTTCTGGGTCAACATAGACATTTGTGATATAGATTGAAGGTCACAGATCTAGGATTCAGGAAGTGGAGATGAATTAATGGTGAGGTACTTGTGGTGTGAATAGGTTGGATGGTAAATGGTCTGATAGTGTACATGGGAGGTTTTGTATGTCTTGCAATGGTGAAGGAATTACTTGCGGAGTAGTGCTGGTTAAACAATGCATCTCCAGGTGTTTTAGTAACTTGAGTGTGAATGAGAAGAAATAAAATAAATATACACAAGTGGGAATCTGTAATGAATGTAAAAGGAAGGTTCCCAATAAAGGATAATGGATAATACGGATAAAATGAATGGATAATGGATAAGAATGAAAATGAATGGATAAAGGATAGAACAGGAGGATAATGACAGGATACTTGAGACAGAAAGGATACAGGAGGTTGAAAAGAATGACATAGATGGAGAATACAAGAGTGGAATCTATGGCTATGGAGAACATTCTGTCACGGCCATCACCTTGAGGGAGTTCTAAGGAAAAAGCGTTAACCCCTTCACGCCCAGATCTTTCCTTTGCTGTATAAAATTGTCTGTTGTTAGCCATAAAATTACAAAAAAGTTACTTAATATGCCAAATTAGCTAGTGGACAAGTGTATTAAACAGGTCATATCTATAAAAAATTGCTTACAGTCATTAAAATAGTCTAATAGTAGCCAAAATACAAAGGAAATTACGTTCTGGGCCTCAAGGGATTCAAATAAGTTAGATTATAAGGTCTAGGGTTACACATATTATATTCAATCAAGAGTCCATTTCCCTCAATGTCTTCTTTTTATATTCTCCAAATGCGTCTACAGTGATACCTTAGAACTTGAACGCCAATTATCTTGAACAACTTGGGATTTGGATTTTTTGGGGGAGATTATTTTGCTCTAGAATTCGACCATTTTCTTGGAATTCAAACAAATGCCACGCAGGGTTCAGGGTTGCCATTTGATGTTTTTCATTACCAAATTAGGGTAAATTTGCTTTGGAATTCGAACTATTTGTAAGTCAAACTCTCTACTGGAACTAATTATGTTCGAGTTCCAAAGTATCACTGTACAGGTTGAAGTTCCCAAACTCGGCAACACCCAAAACTCGGCTATGGTTCCGGATTTTCCAAAACCCGGCAGAACACCCAAAACCCGGCGCGTAGTTGCCGGGTCGGCCGCTAGGTGCCACCACACTAGGCCGCTTGGTTTCTCCTGCCGATTTGTTCGTTGTTATTGTTCAGTGGTGTTGTGACTGTAGAGTTGTGTACACTGTTATTTTGTGTACTTCTACAGGTCTGTTATTGGTATTATGGCTCCCAAACCATTTCTTTCCCCTTAATATATCTACGTTCTAAAAGTCGGAAAATTCCATTACTCGGCTCGGCGCTGGTCCCGAGGTTGCCGAGTTTGGGAACTTCAACCTGTATCACAACAATGCAATAAGATCATATCAAAGCTACAATGCGCATACAAAATCTTAACCACTGACCCAATTCATCAATATCATTATCGGCTCCACTGCTGAGGGAAGCCGTTTCACTGTTGAGGTTTGCAATTTTGCGGTCGAGAGATTCAATTTCTGAGTCCTTGGAATCAACCTCCATTTGGAGTCTCGTTCTTGCCTGACTTTCATCATTGAAAAGAGCCTGGAATTCCTGCACCTCCTTCTGATGCTTGGCCACCGTTTGGGAGAACTTGTCACGTTCCTGGAAGCATAAGGCACGTTACAATACATGACCAGCTAGACCATAAAGGCACCTGGAAGCATGAGGCACGTTACAATACTTGACCAGCTAGACCATTAAGGCACATTCAAAATCAAATATCCTTTTCAAATCACATCAAATATCTATAAAATTCCAATTACATTAGTTTCTATCTATTAATCTAACTATATCTATCTATCTATCGATCTATCTAACTATATCTATCTATCTATCTATCGATCTATCTATCTATCTATCTATCAATCTATATCTATCTATCTATCTATCAATCTATATCGATCTATCTATCTATCTATCTATCTATCTATCTATCTATCTATCTATCGATCTATCTATATCTATCTATCTATCTATCTATCAATCTATATCTATCTATCTATCTATCTATCAATCTATATCTATCTATCTATCTATCTATATCTATCTATCTAGCTATCAATCTATATCTATCTATCTATCTATCTATCTATCTAACTATATCTATCTATCTATCAATCTATATCTATCTATCTATCTATCTATCTAACTATTATCTATCTATCTATCTAACTATATCGATCTATCTATCTATCTATCAATCTATATCTATCTATCTATCTATCTATCTAACTATATCTATCTATCTATCAGTCTATCTATATTTCTATTTTCTTCTGCATTTACCTATTTGCAGTATACAAGACTTCAGTCTAACTCATGTTGTCGTATCTCCATAGCTGCTTTTATGTACCTTTGTCTAAAAGTCCCTGATGTTCCCTGCACACATCACATCTGTGCATTACTGAAGAGGCCTCTTCTGGCTCCTTTGTCTCCCACAAACATGTCTTACAAACACCAGCCCTCCGCCACGGGTGCTGCGTATCCCTGAGCACGGGTCGTATTCACGGGTTTAATGAATTCAAGGCATCACCACATACCACAGGGGATGAGCATGAGGGAGATGATGCAGGTCACTTCAAGGGAAACCTACACTGCACTCTAGTTTACAATGTACACCAAAACTGGCCACTCACTTACCAAGGTTAATTCTTGCTGTAATTTCCTACATTCCTTCTCTTTCCTTCTCAAGTCATTGGCCGATGCCTTGGTCTTGCGAGTAGCTGGGAGGTTTTCTCTGCGGGCCATGATTTCAGCCAGTTTGTTGACGGCCTGCATCTTGAGGAGCTGTTCTGTTTTCAGCTGCCTGTCTAATTTATCAAGTTCATCTTGACGTTCTTTATTTGTTTGTTTTTTCTCTGGAAAGAGAAGTGAATAAATAAGCCTGTGACATAACACAAAATCAAGAAGATACATCATGCATAGGAGTTGACACAAATTAACATTGGGTTTTAACGCAAACATTATATAAATGATGCAGTTAAGTCAACACACAAGCCATTTAACTACAGCTAAGTATTAATTATCCGACCTTGGGGGGACCGAAGGTAGGTCGGATAATTGGAATAGTCGGATGTTCGGATATCACAGTAACCATGAACGTAAGGACAAAATGGTATAGAACATAAAAGATGCAGCTCTTGAAGGCCGGTCCAGTGGTATACGAGAAAGTAAAATTTATGCATAAATAAAGCCACAAATCAATGTTTTCTAAAAACTAAAAAAAAAAAAACTAAGTAAAATAATATGGCCAAAACAAGACAATGTGGTGGTGAAAAAAGTCGGTTGTTTGGACAAGTCGGATGTTTGGAGGTCGGATGTTGGGAATTGGCTGTATCAACATGACTTAAACACATCATAGCTTAAGGATTCATATTTACTGGTGACAGCATGAGATGATGTGCTGATGTTGGTGCTAGGTGCTTAATTGCACCTGACAATCACTTACACAATCATCTGAACTCAAATATATTAGTACATGCTAGGCTAACAGCTGCTTGATGTATTTGCCTTTCACTTATCATCACTAAGCTACTGTGACTGCAGCTTCATCTACTTGCCTTTCACATATCAACATCACTTCCTGAAACCCTAAACTATCACAAATATTCAACTCTTGTATTCTCTAATTTCAGTGATGTAATAACATGCAAAATTATTCATGAAGTTTTAAATAGTTAGACTTAAGAAATGCATATTCTTTTCCGTTAATAGTTTATTTCATTTTTTTGTCTTTCATAGGGACGTAGATCAAGCTGGCTGCTTGTTGAATTTATGTGTTTAGTAGTTTATCGTAGTAGTAGTAGTTTTAGTAATTATTTTTTGTTGGACTACAGTTTGTTACTCAAAATTTGTGGGAATGTTTCATTTTTTGGACATTAAGTGTTTTGTCTATTTATTAATGATATTATGTGTAATTTATGTATAAAGCTGTGGTCAATAAATATCTATCTATCTATCTATGTATCCTCTCGATATACAAAGGTTTTAGTATATGTGTAGGCTCCATGGAACACATTGCTCGTATCATTGCAATCCTACTGGCTTCCTTTTCAGCCTCCTTTGGGTCTTCTTTGTACACAACT